>JTDE01021514.1:26321-37313 GCA_014338405.1 Paragonimus skrjabini miyazakii | reverse complement strand
CACAGCTTGCGATGGTTGGGTCACGTACTCTGTATGTCATCTGATCGTTTACCGTCCCGGGCATATTACACTGAGACCACCAACAGCTGGGTAAAACCGCGTGGTGGTCAGCCAACAACGTGGTCACGGAACACGAAGACCCTGACTGCTCCATTGAGCGAAGATTACATTGTGGACATTTTTTCAATGTGTTCTTTCGTGTTTGCATTAACAGTGCACCACATGGATCACTTCTTTAAATTAGTCACTTTTGTGCAATCGCTTTGAACGTTTTTATCACAGCTTGCGACACAGATACGGTCACGGGTCACATATCATTATAAGGTTCCTAGAAATAGTGAGCAAAATCCAACGTTAACTGCTTGATATTCAAACAGAGGCACATTGTACAAACAATGCAAACGTTTCCTAGATAGTGTAATATGCTCCCTCTTATCATCTAGTATTTTGTCGACGCGCGGTTTGCCGTATCCTCCATTCGTCAATCCTATTTCTCAAAAGCCTCATGACGACGGGCTTGTTTCACTAACGTTCGCGTTCACATGTGTGATGTGATACCTATTCGTGTGTGGTCTTCGGTTTTCTCTGTGATGGTCGAGCATCCGAAATTACATGTGCAGTCATTAGCTATAAAACGGATATGATAGCATACTATATTGTCACCCATCCAAGGGACTAGTTGAAGTCCGTTTTGCTGTGATAAATGACCACGGTCACTTCGTTTCAAGCAGATGATGGTTTGAACTACGATTATTTTGAGGGTCTCTACCTCTAATCCTATGCTTACAGACAGCCATCCTTATCAAAGATAGCAATAAATCCGTGGTTCACACTGATGCTTAACTGCCATACACTAAGAAGAAGAAAAAACGCAAACCATGTACAGGAAGAGAGACAAAAAACGAGAAGGAAGGGACTTACCTACTAAAACCAGCTACGTCTATATTCAAACTTACAACATCAAGGTGCTGACACATTGCAAACACAACCATGCTGTAAGTGAAAGTAAGGCGTCATCACCAAGACAGCTTCCTTACTGCTTTCATTACCCCAAGTTATTCAATGCACTCAGCTCCCAGACAATTCGGTCAAACAACGACAACATTCACGCCACTGAGCTCGATTAGTCGCCATCTCACCCAACGTCTCCAACCACCGACTAAGTTAACCATCAAAGTGTTCCGCGCAGCGCTGTAACCTTCTGCACTTACTATAGATTAGTGTACCATCTGCCTCGCTGATAACTTCACTGACAGACGGTCGCCTGGGACCAGTAGCATAAATCAGCCTAAAGATTGTCGGTGTTCCCTGTGGCAAAAGAGGTTTTTATTTCCTTAACTTTTTCTACTAACCAGGCCTCACGATCAGCCTTTAGACTACGTTTCAGCTTCCTACGGATATCTCTCTTAGATTTGTTATATGAACTACCCGGAGGAACGTTCCGTCTGGCTTCTAACAACTCCAGAGATTTCTCCGAGATCTAATGTTTGCTTAACCGATGTACCCCCGTGCCGCATGCTACAGTACCTGCTTCCTGAATGGCCTGTGAGATTTGTGTCCAGCAGCTAGTAGGATCTTCGGAGTGAGTACCACCAAGGTAGCTTTCTAAGTTGGTTTGGTATTTATGCTTTACCGATGGTAAAGCCAGTTTCTCAACAGCCAGTCGTTACTGTCGGTGGGGTCGGTGCTCAGCAAAAGTAAGAACAAAACGAAAACGTACTAACGCGCGATTTGAATCCAAGTATGTGCTCCAATAAGAACGACAGTGTTGAATGGAACCCCGCCATCTATAACTAACGGCTGTGTAGTCTATCTGAGACTAGGCCTGATTCGAAGGAGGCGGGCGCCAAATATAGCATTGACGTGCATGATGCCTAAAACTAGTGCTGGCTAAGAATAGCTTATGTTCAGCGCATCGCTGCAACAATCGCCCCTCATTATCTAATCGGTGTGACGCTATCCTAAACCTGCCACCTAGGTGAGGTTCGGCTTCATCAAGGTGACCGACCTGGACATTCGTACATCCGGTCAGAACGACTATATCAAAACCGCGTATTGACCGAAGGGGAGCGGCCAGATCCGAGTAAGATGCGTCCTTGACGTCAGTAGGAGTGTAAGCAGACACAGTGAATACATTTTTTTGAAGTCTTGCGTCTAGAGCTGGTCTTAATTGAACCTGCCAAACGGACGGCACAAAGTCTACTGTTAACAGGAATCCAATCTATTATTCTGCTGCGGCCGTCGTTATGAGGACTATACCTACTGCAGCTTCACCTGTAACGGTGGCTGTGGAGTCACCCGGAATGTATAACCAGTGTCGGGTAGACAACGCGGATGCTGTTAGTTCCATACGCTGACTACTATCCTGGATTTTAGTCTCCGAGATACAACAGACGTCGACATACAACGAGTCTGACGTTCGTGCGAGAGCAGCCTACTGACCTATCTGTTTTAGAGTGCGAACGTTGAAGGCACCTATATTAATTCGCATTCTAGGTCTAAACAAGGGACGAGGGAGACCTGGGGCTGCGTGGTAAGAGACGGAACTTACCGGCTCAGTGTTACCACGGTTAGCTACATCTGTTGTGGGACCTGTAGAGTAACTATCAGAAATGGAGGTCGGGAGTGGCTTGAGAACCAAATTTGATAGGACAGTAGGAGAAGGGTCAGCAGTGGCATGTTTTCGCTTATCCACCCAGCTGTATGCAGCAGGCAGTGCGACCCGGTTTACACTGTGAGACGACCGATGCAGTGTGGATTTACTTGTGTTGTGATTATTCATAGTTGCATTTGGACTGATATACTGCCAGGACGTCCAGATCTAGACAGGAGAACGATTAGGGTTCTCAACCACAGCTTTTCGCTCAGAAGTCTGTACTGCAAGGCAGCGGGTGGATGGCAGTGTACTAGAACTAGTACCTTTTCCGGAAAAAATGCTAACCTTCTTCCAACTTTCATCCTGGAGGACCATGAGATTGTGGTTTGTCAGACCTCTACCTGGTGGCCTGCGTGATATGAGTCACTCTGTCAATGTGGTGGCTACACCGTCCAGTTCAGCCCAATAGGCCATCGAGGTGCACAAGCCGCCACACCACGTCAAGGTCCAGTCTCATTGTGACAGATATTCAGTTTTTTATATGTAAGCTGATGACTGTGATTGTTTCCATTGGTTCGTGGTTGACGCACATATCCGTTTGAAACAATTGAAGCAGGTGTTTGGTGGTATTTCTTGAACCCTTCATTTTTGTTTGGGAACTGGTGGACATAGTGTATACTCCGTTTTCACACGAACGCTCTTCCCTTCCTCCTCCTTTGTATGGCTCGTTCACGTCGGCATTCGGCGGACTTTGTCATTGCCCTCAGCTTGTATATTCTTGATCAGCCAGTCAAACAGCTTTCGATGACCGGCTATTTGCCTTCTTAAAAACCATTTTTTAGGCATGCTACAAGTTGTACACGAGTCTGATGCCCGAAGACACCCTGAACACGGAATTGAACTCTGATTTGATACCAGATATGGCAGATGGCGCTTCACTAACCCCCAATTCGCTAGCTGAAGGTTGGCACCGTGCTCTGGGGACCTTGGTCTCCACCTCCGCTATCCGTTCATCCGGTCTAACTGACCCGTTCAATCAAGAGCTAGCGACCGCAAAGAATAAGGGCAATCCGAGTTGTGGATGGATTCAATCGTATCCGACCGACCCATTGTATCGATTATCTGAGCTGCGGTGTCGTGTGGCGATGACAGCAGCGGAAGCCCATTACAAGCAGGACTTGCCCATCCATTACTCGAATACTTACCATGTGGTCAAGGTTAGTTACTTCATTGTTCATTGCTTCATATATATATATATAATATTTAGGGGAGACAATGACTGAGTAGTGGACAATTTATTGTGACGTTTCGAATCCACATGAGGATCCGTTATCGAACAAACCAATTATATATATATATATATATATATATATATATATATGTAAACCAATCTACGTAACAAATCGGCATGACTTGTTGATAGGCGGGTCAACTATGGCTTCAGGGTAACTTGAGTGAAGACTAGCAAGAACAGAAAGGGATGAAACATCACGTTTGGTTACTTAACTGTTGACAAATACGCACCTGTTTATCTTTTAGTCGGAATGAATGAATGGCACAAATCTAATTCCGATATCACATAAAACACTATTCGTAAACACCACTTTTATTCTCTTCTCTGATAACACCAAATGTGAACTGGAGTCACCTTCAAAGAATAAATTCATTAACTGATAATCTGCAAGTTTAAAGCATTTCCGTTCCCTGTTTCTGATCAATGCCCTTAACTACATTCGGTTACTAAATCCAGAGTTGCAGCGTGGATGATGAGAACAACATACTATATTAAGGTTTGTCACGAATGTTTTCAGGTTTCTAACTCTTAATGTACATGCACTAACTACTCACCGATTGACAATTGGACAGATACGTGCTCTATAGGCACCGTCCTGTCGCTTATCCAAGATCATTAAAGTATGAATAAAAATGTTGGGGATATGAAGCAAGCTTTTTAAGAAATGAATGCATCCTATAGTTCTGTATAGAATGTTTGGTTGAGAAACTTGCCTGAAAGTTTTTCATCTCTCCAATAAACAGTGGTCGTCTGTGTATTGTTCATTTGTATCATTTTTGTTTCGTCTCTCGTCAGGTTGTCTCTGCTTTCAACGTGCTCATCAGCCTCGCTCGTGGTCGCCTCGTGTTTCAGGCACTCATGCAGCTGTCCAAACGTTTGGCGCATTTGTATCTGGCCGGTCGTGTGACCTGCTCCGCTCTATCCCTCACGGGACATCCATGTCAACATGAGTTACATCGTGTACCGGACGAGGCGGCCAACTTGCGTGCATTATTGGCTTCGTTACCAAGTTGCGAAATGAAAACGGATGGGGGAGATCGCGATGGTTTCTTTTCTTCGCGTTTATCTGCTACCGAGCGAGAAGTGAAAGCTGGTCTGGAAAACGTGCTACCCTCCGGTTAGTTTTCCTATCATCCTTTTGACTACACTTCTGTTTATTTTGCGGCTAAACTCGCCACAACCGTTGATGCTGAATTTATATTCGAAAAATTGTTCAAAAGTCTATCATCTGGTCTATCTTACCTTAAGCTCCGTGGGCTCAATATAATCCATGATTCCTTTAAATAGCGCCTGCCTCGAGTACAACATCGATGCGATGCGGTCAATCGTATTCCGTTCATCTTACATTTTATTAAACCAGAAGCAATTCCGTGTCAAGGAGTTTGTTTTTCATATAGATGGCGATTTGTCGCAATCAATGGCGGACCTGTATCCATAACTTTTATAATTCTTCCTGTTAGTCTTCTCTCATTAATTTTCAGCCTCCTCAGTAACGTTTTCTTCTAGGATTTTCTACGTCACTGTTGAGGTGAACGGCGGCCTGAGCCACAGTACCTTTTGGTCAGGCTCATGGCGGTTATGATGATGATCGCAGGTGTCGCATTCCCGTAGACTTTCCAGTCGGTCCCTTTCGAAAAGAAGCACTAAACTAGACTTTCTCTCTCATTAGAGCTCGTCAGTAGTGCATATCATTGCCACTGCCGGGACTAGAACCACGGCCACGCTGTTCACGAGGCAACCGTGTTTACCACTGCGCCATTGACCTCACATTAGACAAGACCGAATTATGATCAGTGAACACTCCAGCACTTTGGCTTGTGAGTAATGATCAGGTTGCCCGATCGCCTCGAGCCGAGGAGACACAATTACTGTCTGTTAACTCCAATCGATAACCCTGCGATTACGACTTCCTAGACAGGTCGAAATCTCCGATCTCATTAAACCTGCTAAGCGATATTTTAGATTACTGATGAGTAGTCGGGGATTTGGTTAATTTCAATTTGAACATCACCCACAATTGATCACAGCTGTCGCATCCCCATAGACTTTTCATATAGATTGAACATCGAGTCTAGTGCTTTTTTCGAAAGGGGCCGACTCGAAAGTCTATGGGAATGCGACAGCTGCGATCAATTGTGGGTGATGTTCAATCTGTATGAAAATCAAATTCCCCTACTACTCATCAGAGTTTGTTTTTGTCCGTCTTTGGTGCACTCAGAACTGGATGATCCCCGATTAGGTGTGTATTTTTTAATATTTCATCCAATTCATGTGTTTACAAATCGGTGAGCTTCGTTTGGTTCAATGATGAAGTGCTTCTCCCGTTATTCCTAATATCCCTTATCATTTTATGGTTTATTGTGAAATTTTTCTCCACATATGTGCGTCTTCTCATTTAACCTTTTCGCAACCTAACATTTGCTCAATAATGACGGCTCCGATCGTCAGGTCAAGCATCGGTCATGCCGATCGCTTCTGTTCACTTCCGAGTCGCATGACAGTACATAGTTTATACTTGACCCAGAACATCCCATGACGGCAGACATTTCGCACCTAGTACCGTTGATATCTGGATGTGATTGTTAGGATCAAGATTCCAGGCTGTTCAATAAAGTTTTGACCGTTTGCCCCGTTGCAGTGGCCGGATAGTTAACTTCTGTCCTAAGGATAATAAAGGGGGTATATTGTCAAAACTATTATCCGATAGCCTGTCGGTCGTCTATAGTCAACTGCGGAATATCGTAAACATTCATCTTAAAGCGGTTGGAAAACCATTAGACTTTTTGCTAGCATTCACTTGTGAATCTCACATTCATTTCTGTTGTGGTTTACGGTTTTATTATGGCAGGCTTAACTGGTAAATGGAGAGCCTACTGGTTAGAATCGTTGCTCACGGATCATGTGCCAACGACTCCTCCACCACCACAATCCGGACGAGTGACTTCTCAGCCGGAGGCGGCAGATTCGACCGCTTCAAAGGATTGCACAGACAATCAGACTGACGAACACCACCTCACGGTCATACCTCATCGGTCGGATACGGTGCTCGTGAGTGCTTGCAACTGTGGACGTCAACAAGCGGAACGCGCCGATCCATTTGACTGGAAAGAAGCAAACTGGCGTTTTTATTTTATGCTGAGTAACGTGTGTTGCAACAAGGTGACTTCATTTGAGACGAACTTCCGTCCTTTATTCCATGTTCTTTCTTCACTATACCTAAGGAATCTGAACCGATTGAAAACCGTTTGTATTAACACTGTGTATTCATTTGCTGCCCAAGTGAATGAGGGTTTCCACTCACCCGAACCGTATTCGTGAACGGTGTCATGGAATCTAAATAGCCCAAAACCTTCTCATCACGTTTGCTTATAAGAAGAGTGTGTTGGTCGTCTTGACAGTTACGGAAGCTGGAAGCCACCGTGTGCCACCAATTCAAGGTCTATAGTCTACTTATCTAACTTGTTCAACAATCCACTCAGACATCAGCATGAACCACTGGTATGTCGCTGTCACTCCCAATGACATACTCATCACGCTTAAGGGGCTGGTTACATTGTCACAAGCGTAAAAATATGTACTTGTGTTTACACCAGAACTATTACTAAAATGTATTAGGCCACAAGAGACGAAGAGAAACCAAAACTACACTCTCACAACAGGGTCAGCAGCGGCTTCATTTGCTCCTGCGTCTTGTCACCAACCTATGTAGATAAACTAGGAAGTCGTTAAACCCGTATTTACTTGACTCGTGAATGCCATTACTTCACATATCTGAAAACGGGTTAAGGACCAATTCACCACAGTGAAGCAAAAACACTCATTAAAAGAAAAAATTGAATGGAAACGAAAGCTACCACGTAAAGCCGTAAGTACAGTGACAAAAGAAATCTTCCATCAGTTTTACGTTGCATTCGGTTTTCGAAGGCAACAGCGAAAGACAGCCATAACAACGAATCTGAAGGATTTGGTTGTTCTAAGTTAAATATCATTCATAGTGGGCCGTAGCTGTTGCATTCCCGTAGACTCTTCGGTCAGCTTTTTTCGAAGAGATGGACCGTAATCGAGTTTCGCTGTTGTTAAGACTCGTCAGAAGTGCATATCCTTACCACGGCCGGGAACAGAACTCTAACCACGCCGTCAAAAGGCAACCGTTTTGACCACTGCGCCGTCAACTCCATAGTAAGCGCGACTGTATTATCATATGCAAGAGCTCAGCCGTATTCTCTTATGAACAGTGCTCAGATTGCCCGGTCACCTGGACTGGGGGTACGATAACCTTACATCCCTCCTACCAACTTCGTCAAATAACCGCATCGTTCACTGTATCCAGCCAATGACAACGTATTTTGGTCCGCACTCAGACCATGTAGTAGCTAGAATAACAGGTTAGAATTACGTTCGCGTTATGTAAGAAACCGTCTGGTTAACTCTTGATAAGATCAAACACTGTATTGAAGCTTATGTATATGCTACTATTAGGTATCCAACTTTTTCATGTAACTATCCTTGTCGCTAACACATCCAGTTCATCGGGATTTATTCCGGATCATCAGTCATTAAGGCTTGACAGTGCTGCCGAGTATTTGAGTCTAGACGGGGTTTTCTGATTTAACTCCCACCTTGTTCTCGTTTTTTTTAAAAAAAATACTTAACGTATGACTTGTTCTTCCTATTATTTTATGGCAAGGGAGTATTAGTGCTAAACACCGATATGTTGTGGTTGATAATGACCAGGGTAGATTTGCTAATGTATAAACTAAGTTTGCTGTTGAACTTGAGAACTCTGGCTAACAATTACGACTTTTTGTCATTGAATCAGTTGTGCTAAAATGTTTTTGTTGTAATACTCTTCTTCAGCTTGTTTGTTGACCGTCTTCGAAATCGTTACTCTTTTCAGGGTGGTGAACGGTGGATTTCGCAGTGAACCAGCTTGAGATATTCATTATTTGTTCAATATCGTGAACATTTACGGATCATTTAAAGTCATCCTAACTCTACCTACATTTTTTGAGCGTCATTCTTTCATGTAAAATATCCGCACCAAATTTAATGTCAGAAATCAAACAGTCAGAGCAAACTCCTGTCTGCGATGCGGCATGAACTCAGTTACCTCATACACGCACTCCCCCTACCTGTATCACTCTCACCAACGTCCTCTTAATGCACGGATTAGAACAACCCTTCCGGGCGCAACGCAGGTTGACGTAATCGCGGAAAACCCCACGTCACCCCTGTTCTTTCGTTAATGTTTTTAAGTACAACACCCCTAAGGAACGCCAATGGAGATGCTTGAAATTCTGGCTATTACAAGTTGATCGTGACGTTGTGTTCCTTTTAATCCATCAATTAGAAATCATCCCGTTTTTCTGCCGTCCGTGTTACGATCGACTAAGCAAGTTTTTTATTTCTTCAAACTATTTTTACAAATTACTTGTTAACTCTGTCTTTTCACAGTTAACTCACATTCCGTTGGCTCCTCAATTCCTGTGTGAACCAGGCCACCCTTTTGTTCTTCCTGGAGATCCTCAACTTCGGCAGCCTGGTTCAAGCTCTACCCAGTACCGACTGATTGACGCTGGCGATTGTGATCACAATTCCACTCGAGATGTCACTGCACCGGTTGCTGTTCTGACGAGGCGAGTGGCGGCACTGGGCGTCTCATCGGCTGCTGACGTGGTCCGATCGGACGGCGCACTGTCCCCGCGCGAGCTGCTCTTGGATCAACCCGATCCGTTAGATACCGGACTTTCGCAACCGATGATGAACGATATTATGATGCTCTCTTCCTCTTCCTCTCAAGTGACTGGTTTTGAATTGAGGCAAACAGCAGAAAAACAACGGTCGCATCACAGTGATGGGAGGAACTTCGAGGATGAAGTGGAAGATTTATGTAATTGCTGTTTTGGTTGATAGTTGGTGAGACAGTAGTGGTACCAACCCACGCGAGGTAGTGCTTGACTAGCTTTTAGTTCTACAAGCATACCTGTAAGAGTTCCAGTGCTTCAAGTTCCGTCTCACGGTAAAAAGTGATCATTGCTACCTCGACTGGGTAGGAATTCTGTCTGTTCCTCACCTTCTCTAGGTTTAGTGAACCCATGTAATATAAGGCCAGTAAGTAGCTTAGACGCAACAAACTAGACTAATGACTGTATGATTGTAATGTAGACCCTGGGTTCCTTTCTTGAAAATAGGAATTACTGTTGATAGTTAATCACGGAGTATGTCTTCAGATTACCAAACCGTTTGAGAGTTTTGCCAGCTCTGGTATCAGTCTCTCTCCAGCATTGTTAGAGTGTGTGACAAAGAGAAGATTTTATCAAAGAACTTCACTGCTGTTGGATCCAGAACCAATTCTGCTTCCGAAGGGGGACTGGTTGGGACGCAGTAACCGAGCTTTCAGATCCCATCGTCTATAAAGTCAGCCTGAGGCCAGCTGAGTTGTTCCTCAAAATGTTCAGCCCATCTATCAAGTCAACCTAACGAGTCGATGATGAGTGATCCACCTTTTTCACGTATTCTCTCACTTACACCGACTCCACGGCCGGCACCACTACGAATCTGTGAAGACACCTTCCTGTTGTTCCCATCTTTTCGACCAAATGATGCTCACGGTCTTTTTGGAAACTGTTCGTCAGCATGCGCTTAACTTATCGACGGTCGTCGTCATACTGAGTGGCGCTTCTTCATAAAGCTAATCGACTATATGGGAATTCACTTATATATGACAGGCAAACACAGATAGACGGGATATGGACACGCATAGTCACATCACGTATTGTCATCACCATCACGACAACTATGGGTTACTTCAACCAATTTTGGAGCGCACGCCGATCTGATGAATGCACAACGTCTTTCTGATTTGCATTAACAGATTTTAATCGATATATTTGGTCTGATACTGCACAAGCGACTGTTCACTAGGATCCAGTCGAGTAAACACTGTTCTGCTTTGAAACCCAGTGTGACTCACTCCAGCTCGACCACGAGGTTCAGCTTCGGCGTCACCAGAGACCCTGAGAGCAAAGCGCCTGGATCGACAATTATTTAGAGGTGAGCTCAAGTGAATATCGGTGACAGAATCGTAGGCTCCTGTCTCTGA
>JTDE01021514.1:0-17077 GCA_014338405.1 Paragonimus skrjabini miyazakii | reverse complement strand
TATATATATATATATATATATATATATATATAATATCCAGACCTTAAGTTTTCAGGCTTCCCGGATTCCCATGATCCTATCTAATTAAGCTGGATGTGTAAAGATTGTTCACGGGCGGATTTACTCAACTTAACTGTCCACTGTGCAGTCAATTCGTGTTACCAACCTGTATGATCCGACCAGACAAATGCAACATCAAGAACGCGCTTTGTTGATCGATTTGAAAGTTGGAAGTTCAGTGGAAGCACCCAGTATTAAACAACATGTGAAATTTAGGCAATGCATCATTAACGGAACTTTTTTTTAATGTCTAATTACGAAATTATAACTGATCGACGTCTGGTATGAATGTTTGCTAATTCTGCCTATCCTTAACAGTTGTATTCTACTTCAGGTTCGCTTATCACGATGGTACGCAGCTTTTTACTCGACCAACCACTCCGGATGCGATTAAAGAATGGAAGTTGCTGAAGGGTTGTATAAAATTGCAAGTGTAATAATGCACATATTCTGCGGTTTCCCCTCGTAACTCTAATACAACAATGTTTGCTTACTAAAAATTCCATGTTAACGAGCCGACTGAGGATGTGTTCATGTGATTCAGGCGAGGCTTGATCGAAACTTGAAATTTATGAACCACTTTCTAAATCGAATTGTAAACTTTTCTGTCCTGTTAACCCTTGGTTGGCGGCATCTGTTTCGGATAAGTCTGTCACAATGATCGAAGCCAAAGAACGCCTGCGCATAACGCTCATCACAAGTGGCTTGCGCTGCATCACTTGTTGTTCCACTCACGCACCACGTATTCCATGTAAACCCGAAGGAATAAGACCAGGAGGCGTGTAAGACCAGTCGATCACGGCTTGTTAACCAATTGATAGGCTACCACGAAATGAAACCCCTATCTCTCGAGAAGTAAACGAAGAGTAACTCCAATGTTAAAACCTACACTGGGGAGAAAAATATTGAAAATATAATGTAAGAATTAATTCAATATAGGAGTACGTGTTAGTGCACTCTAGAGAGGATATAGAGTAAAGACAGAATGCAAGGTTAGATTGGAAGAAAACAGATACCATACAATACACCAACAAAGCTGAAGAAAAAGGAAGATAGAAGGCCACATGCACTCAGGTTTTCGATAAAGGAAACGGGTGAGTTGCTAAACGGCGGTTGTCATTGGTCGATGCGAACAAAAACGGACATAGCGGACAACCTATTTGAACCTAATCTACCTGGTGGGTGGTTCACTTGCGAGATAAACTGATTGATTGGAAGAAATTGAAAATTTCGGTAATCCACCAAGTGAAACCAAATATGAGAGGTTGCGGAAAAATTCCGGAAGTTAGAAGAATTTGTGTTCTATTTGATAAGACGGAAAGATCGTATTGACAAAGTGGGGAACTATCCAATCAACTTCAGACTTCGGCAGGTACAGCCCCGACGATCATGATCTTAAACTATTGTTTTATCGGACTTGTCAATGGCATTGGTTACTTTAGTAAGATACAATTATTAAGTCTATGGAAGAAGATACTGCTAGCGTAACCTCCGGATAGAGTGTGAACCAGTCGTATGAAGATATTTTCAGTCAGCGGTGAGTGAACCAACAGTATTACGTGCTCAGACACTAAATCACGTTTGGTTGCCCTTAATTTTCCTGAGTTGGACTACAGCTTGACAGTGCTTCGGTTCATTTTGTATATCGCGGTGGTGTGATCACTTCTTCGTTTGTTTCGAAGTGTGTATCCGCTAATTCAAACAGTAGCCAACAATGGAGTGATCATAGACATCGTATCAAGCCTACTTCAAATTCTAGGGAGAGTAATTCGGGCTTCTCCATACACGCGTGTCCTGCACTTTAGTCAGGGTCAAAATGCCATCAAATCACTCCAACTTCGTCAGTTTTTTTATACAAATCTTTGACAGTTTCTGATCGTCTACGACAGGCAAATGGATTGAAAATGCCAGTTGGTTACTCGCAGTACATTCCGAACGTCTTCGTCACATTTCCGTTTAACTGCATATTGGATACTGTTCAGACTTCGGTAGACCGTATTCTCGCCAGCTATTGGGCTGTAATTTTTTTAAATTCATAACTTCCCTAGTATTATTCGCTCACTAATCACTGCTACAATTTGATCCGGTGTCCAAGCAAATTAAACTCCAAGTTTTTTCTTAGCGTATCAACCCCCTCACCCATGTAGTCAATTTGTAAGCGCGTAGGTGACACCATGGAACTGCGGTCCTATGAAAAGAATCCGATGTGATCGCACGCAATTTATTATATCTGTGGATGTGCGCCAATGTACGTTTGTGTTGTGTCGCTAGCTTTAAGAACCTCATTTGTCCAGGATAGCGATAAATCGGATTGCGCAGTGGGAAAATTAGTGCCGCCTCCGTACAGATTAGTCTTAGGGGTACATTCCAAAAACAGTCAAATGTGGCTTTGAAAGAATATTGTGATCTCCGATCGTTGGTAGTTGTGATAAGGTTGGTGATTCGAGTTGACGGTATTCAGATTTTCGCCGAACAAGATAAACGAATACCTAAATGCTGTGATCACTCGTTTGCTTCAGCAATCTGTCGGCACCAGGGCTGTATTAGCCTAGGCTTTATGTGTTAGATGCCTTTATGGAGTTATCGCAGCAGCCAATCTCAGACTAGTTAACCTGCTGACTCTCCACAGCTTGTTCGCCAAAGCTAGCTGTTTGTTAATCGGTCTCGTCGGTTCAACGTGTAGGTATCGTAGTAGTTATTCCAGTAAATTGTGTATGTGCCCCCTATATGAAACACCGGATGCTTGCAATTAACACCGAATACATGTTTCAGTTATCTAGAGTGATGCATCTTTCCTGCGAAAAAATACATTCATTTAACAGTCAAGTGCCGTCTAATAAGCTTTCCTGCTTGGCCGTTTCGATGGACGAATTCATTTTAGTAGAAGACTTGTTTTCTGTGTTTGATCATCAGGCTAATTACAACACAGTAAATGGGGTGAGTCAGAAAAATGGTTAAAAGGGATTATGGACAGCGTGCTCGTTATCAGTTACGCAATCACTATTCCAAATCGTGGGCTTGACTGATTGTGGGCTAGGGAAGATTAAGAATCCGCACGAACTTCTGAGCACAAAGGTCACGGTTACGCAATCGGATACTAATGGCCTGGGCAACGGTCAACATTCGGAATCCCACCATTCTTGATCTATTCCCTGGTATTCAGTAGACAATCTGAAAAGCATCTTTTTTACTGACAATATGAGTCAAAAAACAAGTCTTGTTCGCTACTTTGTCGTTCTCATGACTTCATTGGGTATTTTCGAGCGAATTTGGCAGAATTCGTGCGGTGTTAACCGGATCACCATTTCAAACAGTCTAAACACACATGCACATTACTAAGTTATAATGGAAAAGATTATCATCGGGAAACAGATTAGATCGTGACAACCAAACACATTCGGATGGGCGGTTATCATTAAATCTTCACTGTCACATTGTGATGTTACTCAGACAGATGGTGCGCCCATGCCGACTCTAAACACACAGAATCATACATAAGCGAGTTACAGGACTTCTGTAATGTGGTGCGGAACGGGACAAGGAATGTGTTGATGTCCATCGTGCAGCCTGTCCTTACCTTCTCAACGATTCGAGATGGTGGCTCTCAGTCTTGAGGCAACCGGTGAAATCAGATTGGCCATTTGAATTTGCAATTATCTTAGAAGGTGCTCGCTAGACCCAGTAATCACATACAGATTGTTTCTCTGTATGGAGAGCCCATTGCAACTACATGAAAAACAGTACAGAACGCCAGATGTGACATGGTTTCTCCCGCTCGATGATACCGGTGGTTTCGGTCGCCGTACTATGAGAAGTTGCTCGGCGTAATACGCTCACGAAATGGTTGCGTTCAGATGCTTCCTCGTTTGTCAACCGAAAAATAAATAAATGGCACTTATAAAGGACGTCTCTCTTGTTCACCGTTATTAATGAGTCGCCCGGTTGACTAGACTCGCATTTTCCGCTAAGTCCTGAATAGACGTGGACGCTTGTACATATGGATGAGCTCTTAGGACTATTTGCAGTTGTCATGATCTTACTTGTCTTCAACTGTTTATATTTCTTTTATGACCTGTTACATGAACATCCTCGGAGCGTATAAAATATTGAGCCGAAAGGCATCGCACAAGATGCGTATTTTGGTTGTTCTATCAAAATTCCCGAAGGGGACTGGCCCTGTTACGTCTCTCAGAATGATTAGTTTATGGTACTAAAGGAGTAGATTCCCTAAATCCGGTGGTTTAAAGTGGTATGTGCAGCCCAACGAAATGAAAAGCAGACCGATATACTTCGGGTATTCCGTTTTATTCATCCGTCTCCTGGCTACCTTTTACTGTTGCGACGTGCCTCCCTTCATGGGGTGGGGGAGATTCATTGAGACGCAGATAGTCAACAAGACGGTCGTCAATGATATGAGATAACATGTGTCCCCCTGAGCTTCTCGTCATGAACAGGTGTCGTCATCATTATCCACAACAATGTACCTGACGCTGATATTGAACTGTTATACAACCATGAGCAGAGAAATAAGAAGCAACGATGGTACATCATTCTTAATCCAACCTTCGTGTCTAACCGTAACCAAGGTATATAAACCATGCAAACAGACGAAGTAACAAGTGAGAGTAAGATGGGAATGGCAAGCAGTTTTCTTGCAGCTTCACTTCCAGGATAATTCAGGTAAACGACCATAACATTCAAGCCATTGAACCCGAACGGCACACGAGGAAATTAACGGCTGTGAAAACCACTAACTATAACCAAAGCGTCTTTGATCCATCTTTAGGTTTATCTCTGAATGTATGCAGCGGTGGAGAGTTCCCGTGTTCATCCATCAAACTGTCTTCAAGTAACATGAGTCTCAGACTGCCAGCATAGAGAAGGTTTCACTCACTGCCTGCGTATGATCAGATTTTCCGTTGATATGAGATAGGACAAAAGGAATAACCAAGTTGTCGGGGAAGAACCCATTTCCTCGGTAATACCGCTTACATTTGCCTTTGGAAAGGTCTAATGCATTCTGCTCGAAGTGACCTTCATTGTCGGCACGGTCATGTGCCACTTCACTCTTCATATGCGTTCTCAACCTTGTGCCAATGTCTGGCACCTCGCCTACGCCCTCCACGAGCGTTCTCAGCCTAGAGCGAATTCCTGGCATACCGCCCACACTCGTCCTTTAATTGGGACATCATTGTACTGTCTGGTCCGCTTCTGAGTGGTCACAAACCCTTTAAATGTTGTCTAGTTTGTGACCGTGTTGTCTTCGAATTGAGTGACATAAAGTGGCTCTGTCTTTTCTCTGTGTTCATCCGTTAGCATTGGGTGGTTGAGTTGGCCCGGAAGATTCATATTAATATTGCATATTTCGTAGTCCGTTGTTCAGAACCGTTGAACGTCGTTCCATTATCTACCGTTCAACTAACCGCTATTCCGTTGTCTGTTTACGCGCTCGTAAGCCGTATACCGAGTTACAACACATGTAGTTAGCAAAGTTGATGAGCCAGTAAGTGTTGAAAAAGTTCAGTTTAAATTTCTCAAGAGAGGACATCCAAATCGATGACGATAGTCGACTGTTCGTCAACGAGTCCCAATAAATAAAGAAAAGTAAAAACGACCTGGTAAACTATGGGCCCTCTTGATCTGCTGGGTACGTTTGGCCGTATACGGATCCCGTTTCAAGACCCGACGAGACAGAAGACGATATACCATTAATCGATTCCTAAAGGATCTCCAAATTAATTTGCGCCGGATTCCACTAACGACCATTGAAATTATGCTGTGTTTGGGTGTGCTGTTTTTGTCTCCGGTCTGAATACAGAAGATGCCAATAATTTCACAACGGTATCCCCTCTAAATTAAAAAATCTGCCACACTGCTTATTAAAGGAGTTTGTGCCCAACACGTGATAGGTTGTAGAATGGGCACGACGGTTACAAAGGAAGAAACACAAGCAGTTGATAAGATGACGTTTATCGTATACAATGGATGTAGAATGTGGCTACAGTGAAGACTTTCTCGCGACCCGTTTAGGTTGATGTCTGGTCGATTGATCACTTCGGCTACGTTTCCGGACAAGCCTCCGACTCACTCCTCGAATGACAACAGAAGTGGGGAAACACGGAGAAGTTGCTTCTTCAGTTTCATGGCTGAATTCATCCGGTTTGATCAGCTCAGCCAATGAGCGTATTTGTTGTGGGGACACACGGCAGCAACCACCGACCCACTGAGCTAATGGGTAAGTAGAGTGCCGCGAAAATTGAATATCACGGCGCATGGCCCACTTGGAGATACTGCGAGCCCAGTCGCTCGGTCCTTTATTGGGTGGCCAAACCCAGTAGCCACGCCGATTTTTCGCTCGTTTCGATGCCATCCAAATTTCGCCACTGTTCGCATAAGCAACCAATAATTTTCGTGAAACAGAAGAATGTTCCGAGTGTCCCTGCCGAGCAGAGCATCGTGGCGGATGGTAGCCATCGTCTGTACCGGGACCACAAGGATCCTGATAACCACTGAGATTAGAAAGAGCTAATCCGATCCGGTCGTGGTCGATGTTGCAATTGATCCCAATTGCAAATACCTGTTGATGAATTGGCCATAACGTTATGAATAGTGTGGGAAATATTTACGTCGTGAAAGTCGATGATACGAAATACATTGTAACGCTTGATATATTTCAATCAGGAAACATGTGCGCAACGACTAACCTAACGTTCTATGGCCTGAACAAGCCAGACTCGAGAAAAATTTGATGTGGTACGTGAATTATTTATCGACACGAAAAATTACGATAATTATGGAACACATAATAAAGCGTTTCAACAACCATAGAAATCTTAAAGTGATTGATCCTGGTCTTATTTCCTCTGACGTCATCAACATAAGTAACAGTATGCTAGTGATTGAAAGTGACGCGTAACTTCCATATAACTGTGAAGAGAACGGAAATCCCT
The DNA here is from genome assembly GCA_014338405.1 of Paragonimus skrjabini miyazakii. NCBI lineage: Eukaryota > Metazoa > Platyhelminthes > Trematoda > Plagiorchiida > Troglotrematidae > Paragonimus > Paragonimus skrjabini miyazakii. The sequence goes on along the minus strand of JTDE01021514.1, from coordinate 10,067 downwards.
GAGTAGGAAGCAAAAGAAAGTGAGAGCATGGAATCTATTAGCTAAAAATCCAAGCTGTGGTAACTTAGCGGTAAAGATGCTCGATTACCAAACACTGTCGGCGTTGTAGCGCCACTTCCGGTCTACGTTTAGACAGCCTGGCGGTATCCAGTATTCATTTGACCTTGCACATCACAATGCAACGAAAGGGTTGGAAAATTAAATACAAACAAGTCACGCGCGGAATATTGGCCCATCAAGTGTCCGCAAACAAAAACGGATGGTGCGTACGCTTGCACTGTCCTAGTAGGCACACAATTTTTTTTGATGCAATCTTCCTACCTAGCCTTTCTGTTACTTAGCCAAAGACGACTTCAAACAGTTGTTGAGTGAATTCAGTTCCATGCCTCTTAATTAGATAAACACTACCAAGTTATCCAGGGCTTTCTCTGTCACTTTACCTTTTGACCAACAAGTTCTCTACTTACAACACACTTCGTGTTTAGACAGCTTTTGCACCAGCATTCGCTGCTTCACATCACTGCTCGTCCTTGATTGTCGAACCAACTGCTGCGTCTACCAACTGACCTGGGCGTGTGTGGCCTTCTCACATTTGTCACGTTTCTTTGCAGAAATGGTCGTTGAAATGCAAGCGAAATGTCGTTGCGCAAGACATCTCACGTAAAACGTTCTTTTTGACCTATAAGGTAATCATCCAGACACAAGCGATGCTCATAGTATTCATGGTCTTGTAGATAGAAGCTTCAGCTAATAATGCGAGGGGTTGTCAAGAAGTGCCTCGCCCAGATCACAGCTTCCTAAAGGGGGATCAAACAAGAATAAAACTGATCGCCGCTGTGAATCGGTTTGAGAGCGGGTATTAAGGAATATCGCGTAAATGAACGTCTGCTACATGACATCATCATCATAGACAGCACTACATCAGTGGTTCACACTGATGCTTAACCGCCACACAACCATAAAGAAGAAAAAACAAACCCTGTTTAGGAAGAGAGAAAAAAGGGAGGGTAGGAGACCTAACCCCTAAAATAGCTACGTCTACGTTCAAACATACAACATCAAGACATATACACCTTGCAAACAAACAAACAAGCTGTAAGTGAAAGTAAGGCGTCATCAGCAAGACAGCATCCTCACGGCTTTCACTGTCCCGCATCATTAAGTGCACTCACTTCACAGACAACTCGGTCAAACAACGACAACATTCACGCCACTGAGCTCGGTTAGCCGCCATCTCACCTAAAGTTTCAAGCCACCGACTCTCTGAGTCGCGAGGGCTCCAACCCGGGAGACGAACCCGATCTACAGTGCCCAACCCCTTCGTGAACGATTTCATTTGTCTACGCCAGATCGTCATCTGTCCACCTCGCACCTTACGCCAATCGGCCGCAGCGTCGGCAAACAGTGCTCGGTGTGGCAAACGACTAGCTGACATCCTTCGTACATGACATAACCATCTAAGTCTGTGCAAATGTAGTGAGTGAATAAAAGAACTCGTTTGACAATCATTGCCAAACACCCGCTTCCTAACCTCCTCGTTACTTACTCGTTGGTGCCACCCGATACGAGCGATTGAACGCAGACATCGGTGGTCAAACACCTGAAGACGGTTCACGTCCTCTACCCTGAGCGGCCAGGCTTCGCTGCCGTAAAATAATACAGCCCTCACTGTCGTCTGATATTCGCGACCCTTAAGCTTCAGAGCGACACCTTTCTGTCGCCATAAGTGCCTCAGATTAGTCAACACCGCCCTAGCCATAGAAATACGTGCGTCTATTTCATTCCCCAGACCTCCGCCGCCGCCGCCGCCGCTGATTCAGCTTCCCAGGAATACAAACCGGTCAACAACTTCCATGACTTCATTATCTAACATTAAACCTACGTAATCACAGCAATCTTGCAGAAGCACTTCGCATTTCGAGGCTGCAAAGCGCATTCCGAAGTACTAAGCAAAACGCGAAATTGCATTCAGCGTTGCTTGTGCCGCTTGAAAGTTGTCAGACAGCAACACCTTATCGTCAGCATAATCAAGATCAGTCAGCCTTCCCCCAGGTAGGAGGTCCACACCGGAATCATTTGAGTGACGCAGACAGTCCTCTATGACAGGACATGAAACTAAGTATTCCTATCATCTGATAATCATGAGCTTGCACACACAGCTAAAGGTAACGGAACTCGGTACACACCCTCAGGCTCTTGTGACTAACCACGGTTGATATGCTTTGAGAGAGATGAGCCGAGGTCATCAAAAAAACAGGCATCGACGTTCTTACTAAGTTGTAAAGAAGGATTATTACTCATACCTGCTCACAGTTCTGAAGCTCCAAGCCGATTTCGTGCAGCGAATCGCCACCTACGGTCGTCTGGCCGTCGACCGATGCAACAGACACCCAAGCAAGAGCATCTGGAAGACGGCGCATGACTTCACAAATAGCTGCGACTTCAGTTGCAATCGGAATGGTCTCCCAGGCCAGAAAATCCACACCAGCATTCAAAAGAATCTCCGCTCGAGTCAAATGAAAATCTACCAATTCCGAGAAACTTATTTTGTCCACGTAGCTGCCAGTATATTCGGATCCGTCAGCCACACAAGCACCGTAAGGCCCCAGAGAACCAGCGATCAACACCGGGAGTTTACGATTTGGCACATTATTGGATCGGTCCGACCCAGCGTTCGATTGCTCTTCAGCAACAGCAGTAATAGCTCGATTAACTAGTCGCACCGCGTGACGCATGAGTTCCACAGCTTCGGCTTCGGTAATGTTTAATGCATTTGCAAGGGTACGCGGTGCTGCCTGGTACGTATTCGTTGACAGTACGTCTGAGCCGGCAAGTAAAAAGCTGAAGTGATTCAAAATATGGATTTTAAAAAGTGAACGTCTTCGTTTATCACACGCTTCATAAAAGCCTCCAGTGCACCCAGTCTAATGAAGTAGTTCATAAACAACCGACCAAACACAAGTGACATCACATGCTACCTAAATGTACCACACTGCACTACTTGTCTTACCTCTTATGTATATCACAAACCAAATTCGGATCCTCTTTAAGCAAACGACAACTCCATGCCTTATGGCCGTCAACCGGCAAGGGAGAACGGCGTGCACATTCGCTGCCCAAACCACCGTCCAATACACGGATTTCGCTCATCCACATCGCCACTCGGTTATCTGACATTGTACGGGAATTGCGCTGGTTAATACAGAACTACCAACGGAAGCGATTTCTAACAAGTCATTTCCAGCTTTTGAAAAAATCTGTAAAAGACGGTGCACATGAAAAAAATGTTAGCAAAAAGAACGAAAACTCATCTATTAATGACCTTTGTCAACAACAATTCGCGTCCTCCGTTTCAACTGTTTTTCTTTAAGCGCTAAGGTTGAAATGCACGTTAGTGACTAAATTCTGCAACGTAATAAACCGGAAATATGATATTCCGATGCAGATGGCCGTGTCGAAAAATGAACAACAGCAGACTCACGGAGCAAACGAGTTTAGTGCTCAGTCGGGAGATGAAAGGGCAGAGTAAGAAAACATCAGTTGCCAACAAATTGAAAGTTAAAAACAGACGCCTGACAATGTGGGCTGAACGCCATCAAAGGTTCGGTTATTAAGAATGCACTGTTAACAGTGGTTGCTCGGAAGTAACCTCCAATAGGTCGGAGAGACAAAAGCTAAAGCATTCACTAGATGGATTAATTCTCAGCCTCCATACGAACAATTCAACCGGTAACGTGATAATGTAGGTGCTAACACGTTTTGCTGAACACCGTCAACAACAAAGCATGATTTGAATAGCGTGTGAAGCAGTGAATAGAGCAAACACGCAAGTTGATAGACGAACAACTATCTGATTCTGTAGCCGAGAACTTAAGGATTTCGAGTATTGTATGCATCTTATTTATCCTATATAACGGATGATAACGCATCATATGACCGTAAAAAAAGACATCCTCAAGACCCACACAAGTCGTACATCGGTAGAACTCATGCAGCAAGAGTAGGGAGAGGCGTCCATTCACTGGTAAATGCCCATGAGTCTGATTGAATGATGTTTTGGTTTCACCCGCCGTTCATTGCAAAAATAGCGGGGAATATTCTGGAACATTCTCGTCGAAGGCCGAAGGAAATAGAAATCGCAGTAAACAAAAGCGATACCTCCAGAAACGGGCGCACGTCAACGACTGCGGCACGCCGTCATCTTAGGTAACCTTTCCCATTAGTGATTTGAGTACTTACGAGATCTACGGTGAGGCAGACGATACCTTCGCACTTTACTCAAACAAGAAAATAGGTACTTCTTATTTCCGGATCACGTTGTCGGCCGATTACCTCTTGGTTATATCCAACTAACGGTGAATAACAGCTGGTGAGGTAAACGGAACTGGCATATAAATCATCTGGTCCAACAACCGCAGCCTGGTAGCACGTTTGAGATCCAAATACATGTAGACAGGGTAACACATAAAAACGACTTTGTTGTGAGTATGGTCACAAACGAGGTCGGTTTTAGTAAGTCAGTGTTACTTGGGTGAGTTACGGGGATGGGATCAAACTGTCGCATGGGTTGGATGTATATTTGGCCATGGAAATCCCAAGATGTGAACAAACTGTTTTTGAACACACAAATTCAGGTGGCGTGATCGGATTACGACCGCCTCGGCAATGAACAAGATGCGCTACTCGACCTTTCGTGACGTGTTGGCCAGGGCACGACGAACAATAAGAAACGCCCCTATCCGTGTCGATAACAGTCAACCAGGTGGACCAGAATGGATGAGTTCATGTCCTTTGTTGTTGCGGAGCGAAGCCATGCCGGACAGTGTTCACTCATTCTTCCCAATAAACGCTTAGTGGTGCGACCAGTTCATGCTTAACCACAGGACTAGTCAAATGAATAAACCAAAAATGGGGCAGAATTGTTAGGCGTATTATCTTTCAGATTAAGTGGCACCTTCCGTTTTGAGTGGGACGTTACTACAGGATTTGCGGCATAGTAGGTACGGCCGATGGCATAAGTTAGTTAGCGTGTTATTTGCTTGACTGCTGGGTCTCATTTGAACGGCAAAGTTATATAAATCTTCTTATCAACGCTGTTTATTGAGGCTTGCATGTCTCCGGTAATAAATCTCTCGGAATAGGTATTATTATTATTATTATTAATATTATTATCGATATCATCAATATCGAAAACGGTTCTATTCGCTGGAACGAAGAGGTTCTACATGATTCTAACAGGGATTTTCAATTACATGTAGACAGGATGTAAACAGCATAGAATCATTGGATCTCAATGTGATCCAGTGGTCAACAAATTGAACACCAAACAAAATTACGTTAGGCGCTTTAATTATAATTTCCAGCGGCACCTGCTAACGCACCACAAATTCTACAACGATGATCATAATGATTGATGAAATGATTATCAGAACATCAGATAGCATATATCGATCACCAAAATTCGCCCGCTAAAAAAGTTGTGAAACCTTCGTTAGACGCCTCTATCTGACAGTCGGAAGGCATTTTGGATGGAAAATAAAACAGCTAGTTGTATGAAAAACAAATTTTGTTTGAGTTGTATGATTGGTGAAAACTGACACCACTGCGACACAAAACAGGCTAACACCAACGAACATTTTCATCCTACGCATGAGCTAATCAAAATCTATTATCCTAGACTCTGTTATTCATGGAACAAACTGATGGACGAAAGCATCATAGTTATGCTTATCGGTAAAGTGTCACAGAATGTCCGGAATAAAACCCAAATCAATATCACACACTCCATTAGATATCCTAGAACACCCATCCTGTTGCCGTTCCAAGCCGCCTCCGTCGTGAGAAAAAAAACGATACGCTTGTTCGCCCTTGCCATCGTAATGCGCTTGGCAAAATACGGATTCTCCTCCCGTTAATAATTCACACGGCAATCTCGCTCCCGAAAAGTACTGCGGCTGTCGCCGTATTCGCTCCCAAGACAAGCCAAAAGACGCGTACAAAAAAGGAGCCTTGTTCCGCCCCAAAACGTGTGTGGCAAAGGCGACAAGTACAAAGTATTTATAGGGCGCGTAATGACTACACATTCCCAAGACATCAAAGAGAACAGTTGCCGGAAAAAAGAGTTAGGGTCACTGATGGGCATAGCGGCATAAAAGTCTCGACCGCTTTGAACGGTTCCGCTAGGTAGGACTGAGTCAATCGTTTTTTTCTCTTTTTCACGACGGAGGCAGCTTGGGACGGTAACAGGGTGGGCGCCTTAACAAAATATAACTAAATATTTGGCCACTAGGGGATGTAGCTAAGATACGTTACAACATATAATTATATAAACTGTTGTCAATTAAAAACCATTTACACTACCCGTGAAATGCCGTACACGATTGTCTCTGCTCAGTATGAAAAAGCACACCAACCATAGCAGCAGAACAGAGCAAAAATTCGTGTTTAGGTGACCAAATTACACAAGTGACGATCGTAAAACACATGGAATAAACGCGGATAGACTTTTATTCGAATAACGACACGTAAGTGTGGAAGGTATCACACACCGCGATATGGAAAGCAACTAGGAAGAGATTCAGAATGGCAACCTCTATTTAGAAAATAAACCATTTCACGATAATCGCTTGTGATCACCCGGTATTTCTACCTCGGTATTCTGTCACAAACCTGAGCTACAAATGGGCTCCAACTGCCCGGAACTCAAAAATGATGTCGAAGAATGTGGCCGCACTAATACCAAATAAGCGCTGGTAACAACAACACTTGTCAAATACTCTGAGACCTTCACAACATTACAACACTGTATCTCAACTGTTATGAAAAGAGGGAAACCGCATTGAGATAGAAGCAGAAGAGATGAGATATGTCTCTTAAATCATTAGCGTCTGAATGAAATCATTTAGCCCCAAAGTATCTACAACCTGGGAACAACCAATCAAGCTGCGAAAAAATGATATACTAGCTTTATTGTGCCATTCAGTAATGCGCTTCATTAAGAACCCTTATTTCACGGACAACCCACAAGAACAACTGGAGCAATCAGGAAAATCATCTGAACGAGCAGCCTACCACAGATTTTGTCAGAGAAGCCCCAGCATAGGAGACAAACTTAAACTGCAGTAATTAATTCCGTAGAAACTCCTTACGTCTGGATAACGTACATGAATTACCCGCATCACAGAAAGTACACTGCCAGATAGGCAACACTCGCATCAGACCATAATCTGTTCCAGCTTGATGTTTGGCTTCTGGTCGATTCTAGTCAAGAGCCTGGTACAGAGATTAGCATAGCTTGGTGACTGCAGACCGCAAATGAAAACCAGGCACCAGGACTGGTCCTCTGTGAGCGAACCAAGTTTGAACCGTCCACAATCACGGTTGACGACACCAGCATAGGTGACAAAGTCATCTACGTCTCGTTTGACCAGATGGAGGCACTGGAACCACGAGTTGAACAGGGATGAGGTATCCTCGAAGATCTTCGTCAACTTCTGGACCGTGTCCGCGGAAGTCAGGGTTCGGCGGGCAAGATGTAATTCGTATAGCGGACGTGTTCCGCTGGGTCCAGTTTCCGGAGGAGTAGACGAACCTTCGTCTCGTCATCTTGAGAAGCCAGTTCAATGGGGAACATGTCTTTATATCGCTTGTACCAGGCCTCGAAGAAGGCACCAGCTTGGGGGTCATACGGGAAATCGGAGATATTCTTGGCCAAGTGATCCACGAACGGCGGATCGACGTAAGTGGACGGCCCAAACGCAGTAAAGCGGGGGACTAGCATTCCCATCAGTCGGATCTGCGACTACATCATCTGCTTGAGATCTGGGTCGGCAGACATGGTTCAAACAAAAGGAAAGCAAGAATCTTCGTCGCCAAATATGTTGTGACACGGCGGTCAACGATAACGATAAATGGCTAACGCATGACGATACGAATCACGGACAAGTAGCACAGAGCGTAACAATACCCGAAAACCCCAGAAGAATACAAGAACTTGACCTTCAGTCGAGAATGTATTTGCTCTCAAACCAAAGGCGATATAACAGATCAGCGTTTGTGTATAGTCTTTGAACAACCCTGAAGAATCCCACCTGAATTGATGCATTAAAAGTGTGATGGGCCAATCAGAGACGGAGGAGAAACGTGCCAAAAGATACAATTTACAATCACAAATTATTTTTCGAAGATATTTTGAAAAATAAACCATTTTTGAGGAAAATAGACTTACCTCAACAGTAAGCCTTGATCAAGAAGCGATATAACTTAAATTGGGAAAAAACTCCACAGGATTTTAACTTCCAACACCGATATGTCCATAGATAATTACAGAAAAACGACCAAGCTAATTACGAAAGTGAGATGTCATCAGGAATGCAACCGGGTTGCGACTTTCGCTCCCCTATGATTTACTGCGTTCACCTCACAGACAATCCAGCTAAATAACGGCATTGTTAACCGCCATATCCTCTAACCATTAGTCATGCGTGTTTTGGAAACCCCAACCCAGGAGACGAACTCAACTTGCGGTAGTGATTAGCCTGTGGCAGGCGGCTTCAGTTCACAATGTCAGGTCATCATTTGTCCTCCTCGTTCTTTACGTCACCCGATTGTGGCCTCGGCAATACCAGGTGTGACCGACCATTTTGTGTTCTTAGCACATTGCCAAATCATTTAAAATTGTATATCTTTGTATTTAGATTGAATACACTGGACTGTTACTCGCTACTAAAGTTCCGCTTCCCAGCCTCGTTGTCAATGATCCTTGACACCACCAGACTTCGGTGGTCAGATATTTAAAGACGGTTCGCGTCTTCTAATCTTGACGGCCAAGTTTCGAGTGCTCAATGAGGGACAGTTCCATTGTTTGCTCCGTACTGTTTTGAATCATTGCCAGGCTATGTTACAAGTACTTTTTTATTTTGCAAGCGATTATTCTGAGTCACCATTAAACTCAAGCTCTCTTGCTTATGCTAGACCGGCTCATATGTATGATGAGCGTGGACAGACTTCATTGTCAGTGTTCATAACAAGGAGGAGCTCGTGTTTATGAAGTGTGAATATTATGGTGAACTGTTTCGAACGTTATACTTACCACAGATTTAATTAAATTCAATTGTGTTCAACCCGACGCATACTGCTACCTTCGCGAAGTGGTCGGGCTTGTGTACTGTTTTGATCCGGCGGGCTATGCTGACTAGGACTCCGGTCCTTCCTAGTGCAACCTTGTAAGACAGGCTAAAACAGAGCAGTCACACGAAATGCAGTTACACTCATCGGATTATATCTCGCACTGCTGACCGCGTAGGCGTGCTTAGGTAATGAGGCACGATCCTATGGGCATACAGCAGAACTATTTTCATAGTTACGGCACCGCTGTCTTCCGTATAAGAAAGAAGGGGGTTAGAAAAGGTACCTTCAAACAAAGAGCACTCCGATCGCCGGCGTATTATCCAATACGGTCGAAAAACACTTGTTATCTCTCAAAAGCCTAATGGGGCTCCGAGTACATCCACTGCGCGCAGCAGTGCTCAGAATGAGACACCATTATCTTATTCACTGCGCCCTCGGGCTAGGCAATCCCCTCACTGCCAAGTGAGTCAGACTCTTGAATCTGGCTCCGGGTGGGGTCCACCAAGAAAACCCAGTATCCTGTTGTCTGGCAGGTCAGATTTCGAATTAAAGACTAGGGATGGGGTCCGTCAAGTCAACCCCCTTCCGCGGAATAAACGACCGGGAAGTATCAGAAGTTATCGTTCTCTCGACAGACATTACTAACCAATCTCGACTTACTCCTACTGTTATGCCCTCCATGTATTCTGCCTTCCATATACGATGATTGTTTTCTGAGGCTAAGACAACTGGTAAACATTGGCGCCTTCAATGTCCGCACTCTCCGACAGTTCGGGTCAACAAGCTGCTCTGGCTAGTGCTCTCTCAAGTCTGGGTATTGATGTGTGCTGTGTGTCGGAGACGCGAGTTTACTATTCTAGCACGGTTATCCATTTGAGCTCACCCCTAGATGACTGTCGATCCAAGCACTTCTATTTCAGGGTTTCTGGTGATGCTGA
>JTDE01021513.1:78914-101220 GCA_014338405.1 Paragonimus skrjabini miyazakii | reverse complement strand
TTGATGTTGTATGTTTGAATGTAGACGTAGCTCTTTTTTAGTGGTTAGGTCCCCTCCCCTCCCTCTTTTTTATTTTCTCTCTTTAAACAGGGTTTGTTTCTTCTTCTTCATGGTTGTGTGGCAGTTAAGCATCAGTGTGAACCACTGATGTATTGCTGTCTATGATGATGATGATGATGATGATATGTGCCATTAGGAAATGCTATCGCCATTTGGTGATACTATATGCGCACGGAAGGTTACACTCGATCATGTGATCGGTCCATTAATGAATGAAGAATTCGACTAATTGTAGACAGATATTTTCGATTGGCATTCGTCTAATCCGAACTTAACGTTAGATATGTCAACGATTTGGTTCTCATTACGTTATGATTATGATTGCGGATCCTAGTGGATTTTTATGGCAAAGCCTTACTTATCTATAAAGTTAAAATGTCAGAAGCAAGCGCTATTGATTTCAATTCCCTTGATTTTACCAACCATGCTTGTTGTTCATCTTAGCTCCTCTAATCACAAAGAGTGCGTGTGGCAAGACTCGTTATCAGATGTACCAAGTCTTAGTAGAAGCTCAACCACCTGACCACGTTTTCAGGCTGGCTTTAGGTTAGTAATTACGAAGTCTGTGAATGTATCCTCCTGTACTTACATGGTTATACGGTTCTCTCTATCTCTGTGCTTACGTGATACAGATGACTGGCTTTTAGTCAGGATTGCTGTATTAGTTCAGTTTCTAGTGATTGAACTTCCATTCTCCCAAAGTCTATTGCATCGTATGGGGTACAGATAAACTAGGTAGACGACCTCCTCACTAGGCCTGATGACAATATTGCAAGTTACCAGAATCGAATTGAAGACCAACACGGGTATCTGGTGGAATCGTTAGTCCATGTAGCCAGCGGCATTTGTGAAACAAATCGAATTAATTTGAAGTATAAGTTTGTTCAGTCTCGAACGCGCACTAATTACTCCGAAGCTAGTGGGACTGGAAGTATTGACCCGAACACGATGGCCTGCAGTGTGTGTCTTATGTTCAACAAAGTACCTCTGATTCGCTCTTGCAGACGATTCAGTGGACAGCCTGGTTGACTAGCGGCCCTCCCGTTATCCGTCGATCAAGGTGAGAGATTTTAAAACGGAACCGAATGTACAGGAACAAACATGTACGAGATAAAGGTATTTTGTGGTATTGAACTGGGATGTGTGCTACGCGCTCGCCATATAAGTACTCCGAAGTGTGCTATAGATACAAGGAGCCGCGCACACTTAATGTCTGCAAACATAATGAGTACTACCTGCAGACCGCAAATAAGATTGTCATCAAAACTGACCAGGTAAACAGAATAGATAGCAAAACCTTCTCTGGGTTGGTCACTCAGTCAATCGTAGCGCATACAACTGTAGCTGGTCGACAAACCTTCTATAGAGTATTCACAGACCACTCACTGTGTTGATAACTGGATATTGACTGATGGAACTGTGTTTCCAAAATAACCAAGCCAGTGCGTTGAGTTCTAGGCCCGCTGGTTCTACTAGGCCTACCTACTCTAAAAATTCAACAGAATCGCACAAAGAACCTCACGCATAATTCACTCAGCTGCACACTAAGCTTTTTGCTTCAATGTTGATGAATACCGTCATGCAATCCAACTTTAGTTGACCTGGTGACCTACACAACTACAGCAGTGTTGATCTGTTTTTGTGCACAAAACAAGTCGTAGTCTGTCTCTGTGCTACGGAATTCGATTGCGGTTATGAGTCCAAGTTACTTCGTTAACTGTTTGTTGCTGTATGCATTTCACGTATAATTGTTTAGGTTTGCCTCAGAGACTTGTGAGCATAATTACAGTTGATAACATCTCGTGGTATATTTTCTCTCTCTGTTGTAACTTATTTTAAAATTATTTCCCTACTCGACCAGTGGATCTACTCTCACGTGTGATCTCAACACCCATTGCCATATTACCATTCAGACTGCACAGTATGCTGCCTCCGTACTGTTGCCGACCTGTAGTAGAATTAACACATAGGTGCGGTATGCCTCACCGGCTTGGTTTCAGAACAGACATGTATGTGACTGTACCGTCTACTAGAATGTCCTACTCAGTTTAACCCAGATTGTTGTGAAAGACGCATAGTGCTGCACTATCGGTTTGACTATTCGCAATCGTATGTTTTTCAATAACTTCACTACTGACAAGCTTTTTACGGGACTGATGATTTAACTGAACACGAAGGGTCGTTCATACGTCGTCACCTATAGATTCCGCTTGGGTCATACGGTGCCGAGGTGTATTCTGCATCTTTTTATGCTCTGTCTGGTGTGTGTTTTGTCAACATCGACCTTTTGATCAACACTTGTCAGATGCCTTTTCCATTTCTGTCGTTATGCGTTTACTTAATCGATTTCGTTACTTCGTTTTTGTTCTTCCTCTTACTCAGCTCTCTTTCGCTCTCGAAGGTGACACACAACTCCCTCATTGGTTGTCCAGTTTGTCTGAGTTGTCACCAATGAGCCTTATTTCCAAGTGTGAGTTCAGTACCGACACATTCCAACCTAATGACTACTTGGAGACCACATTGGAGTTTTCGGCGGTGTCCTGGTTGCTAATCGCGATTGATGTGAGTGACCGCCTTCAAATCCACCTCACCTCCCACGTATGTAATCATCTAAGTCATGTGGTTGACAGCATTGTGACCCGGTTTAATCAACTGACGAGTCATCAATCTGATAGGACCTCGATAAGCTCTGAACGGATGAAGAATGAGAAGATAGAAGTAGAGTTTTCCGAGGTAAGTGTTTGTTTGTTCAACCCAACTTGCGTGCCCATGACAATCGACCGCCTTTACATCTTAGTTGTTCCATTTTACCGGTGTATTCTTGAACCGGAAAGAGTGATCTGTTTGTTTTCTGCAAGTATAATATTGCGTGTTCATTACTACTCTCGGTTTCTGTAACTGGTTTTTCTCAGGTATCCTTATCATGTTAATCATTCATGACATTATTTCGTAACTTCCGTAGAAAGTGCAGTGATGTTTCAGGATTATAATTTGCCAGTAATACATAATGGGCTTAATGATTATTGTCACTCTTCCGTTATGCTTACCACCATCACAATGAGACGAAACCTTGGCTTTGCGCATCTTGATGGCCCATTGGGCTAAACTTGACGATGTTATGATCACACTGATAATGTCACTCATGTCGGTCAGGTGGAGTTCAGACGAACCACAGCCTCCTACTCCTTCAGATTAGGATTGCAAAAGGGTTAACATCTTTTTTCAGAAACCTGCGAGTTCTAATACATTGTCACTCAATTACCGCCTTGTGGTATATACTTTTGAGCCAAAGGCTTTGGTTAAGAACCCTAATCATTCTTCTGTCTAGGTCTTGGTGACTTAGTTGTACCCTAGTCAACATACAGCTGTGAATATTCACAACATCCATAATTTCATACTGCATCGGCCGTCTCGCAGTACAAATCAGTTAATCTTATCTACTGCTTACAACAGGGTGGTTAAGTGAAAACTTGCTACTGTTGACCTTTCCACTCCCTCCCCCCCCCCCCCGCGTCGATCGACAACTGCCGTGTGTTCTGCTTATCAAGTTACATCCGATTCAGTGGATCGATACACACTTTTAGGGCTGCTTAATCGCAGTGGTGTGTCGAACAAACACTCGAACATTCTTTCAACTCAGATTAGAGGTTAGGGCTGAATGTCCAACAATTTCAGGACCAAGAGCGACGTACGTCATTATTTTTGTTTGAACACGAACACGTACTGCTTATATGATGCGAACGTTCTTCTTAGAAAATGAGCTGGGGATATTATTGTCTTCATCGACTACTGCCACTCACAGATTCGTGTAATTCCTAATACTCGTTATATTGATTACTGTCGCTTCCATCTGGGGGTGGGCAACATCACAGTGCAACCGGAGTTACATTTTAAATAGTTGTTGTTGCATTGTGCCAAATTTATTTTTGTTTAGAGGTTAAGTGGTGTGTGGTGGTTTACTTTGCATTTTTATTAAAAAAACTGCATCTGGACGTGATGTGTACGTAAGTTCCTACACCTCTCGCAAGTGCAAGGTTGTCACACAACGATCCGGGCTTCAGTTAGACTCCATTGGCACTCTCCTTTACACCACATCCGTTCGATCGATCGTTTCAATCACGGAAGTATATTATACCTTTATTGCTTGGGGTCAAATGTCATTCCTCGTGCAAATGTAACGCCTGACAAACAGCCTATCTGCGAACCATGTTGATCTGAACTTGGTCAATCCAGTTCGACATAGTCCATCTCGTGACCTATTTGTAGTGGTTACCCTTTGATGATAGAAGTTTTGAATGGTATTAATGTTTTTCGATGTTTATGCCGGAGTCTACACTCCATGTGCAAACTACTGATTGCTTGAACTCATCAGGTAGAAATAACCCAACTCAGATTCCAGCCCTAAAACCTACAAGTTGAGAGACAAAACCCCACCTGATCGTGTTAGATTGTGCAGTCAAAATCACAAACGTAGCTAGGTTTCATTCCGTTGTTTGTCTACTAACGCGGTCTGCGCCCGATGATTTCATGCAGTCGGCTGGTTTCATGATGAGTTTTAAAACATATTTTCGGACCGTTAGTATATATGTAAAACACATGTTGTATCCAGAGTCAGCTCTGTATTTACCTCCGTTTATTTTATTACTAACATCTTTCTCGCGATAATCCTCTTTCTTTCTCTCACGCGCTTCCTCTTTCCACTTTTCTAGACAAAGACCAGCAAGTCACCATCTGTTGGTCTCCAGGTTCATATGACGGCTTTGACAATCGATGTGATGGCCGATCTAGATGTCTACCCGGTTCCGTTGTCTAGTTTGCAGTTGCGTGATATCTTTTTACAAGTGGCTCATGGCCCTGGGTCGACAACCTTTGGAGACTTAACTGTCAGTTCCGCTCGCTTGCTTGACCAACTACCACATGAGCATGATAAACTACAACGTATCCCTGCCATACCGTCTGTATTGTTGTCCGTGGGTTCAAGGATGGAATTGACAACCATAGAAGCGCCTAGTGCCATTCGAAGGGCAAATTCCTGTTTCAATTTGTCAGGTACTACCGTTGGTGGTGGCTCAGAACAACACCATCATCAGTCACATTTTCTCAGTTTCAAAGCTATGCAGTTTCGCACGATATCGCTGGATCAGGTAAAGCACCTATTTTTCTTCCATATTAATTTCCTTTTTGTTATGTTTTATTGTCTCACTTTGTTATGTAATGGAACTGTTAACCGTGATAGCTTGAGTATCAACTATCAAATAACGAATGTTACTAATAAGTAGTTTGGTAGATTTATGATTTTAGATGAGGCTCAACTGCGAAAATTCAGGGCATCGGTTGGATTCGAACCAGCGATAGAAACAGCATGCCTCAGCGCGGCAAGCGCTCTACCGAATAACGATAGCTCGAAGGCACTCAATGAAAGAGATAAATCAATGAGTTGAATCTTTAGTGTTGAGATTGGTGTACAAGTTTAATGCAGTGCCGCTTGTCGGGACCGTGTCCTGCTCTACGCCGTTGTTACGTTTTCCGTTCCGATCCGAGTCCAACCGCGTCATGCGTGTTCGTTCGTCGACCGTATCGAATCACATCCAGTTGGAGTATTCCAACTGGTTGAGTGTGTGGATAGTGACTGCGCGCGTGGGTGCGTTCGGATGTGGAAGAGGGTTTTCGGGCCGGTGAATGTGCAGGTTGAGACAGTGAGCATCACTAAGACTGGATGGCTTGAAACGTGATAAGTGGCCGGATGTGAGGGCGAGACGACGGCTGCAGTTATCAACTGGAAATTTGATTTGTATTAGACCGTCTTACGATTCGTGTTCGCTTGTTCAGATAATCAGAGAATAAATACACTCTCAATATCGGAAGAGATCTTATGAAGTATGCTTTCAGACAAAAGACGATTTGCAGTAGATAGAATCTGAGGGTTGTTTGATCTCTTCTCTGGCTGCCTGAACGTGCCATGTTATATATGGGTTTTCGAAGTACACGTACAAGTGATCAACATGATAAGACGGTGAAGTATCATATTCGAAAAGCGTTCACTGTGATTTGGTAACGAAAACCTCTTAAGATGTTACATTGTACACTATTTGCCGCTATCACACTTAGTAACTCTGTCTGGCTACTCGAACCAAAAGAGCAGTATTCGCCAAGGTAACTGGAACGCATGTCATCATTACCGACGACAGTCGGCATTGTTACCACTGGTTTTTTTTCCATAAGGCGAAAATGTTTTGAATAATGATTTGTGTGATGCTTACACACTGTAGGGATACCAACGAACAACGAATACCGAAGTAGTATAACAACCATAGGACAGAAACAAAAGAGAAATGAAAGAAGTTTTGTAATCGATGGAGAATTTTTTAGCAGTGTTGTAGCCTCTCGAAAAATACGCTGGTTCGTACGTGGAATAATAACAGCGCGCTTGACAGAAATCAAATTCTCCTCCTCGTAACAAGGAAAACGGAAAATCTTGGTGCGGAGAATAACATGACTGTCCCCGTTAATTGCTCCCAATTCAAATCAAAAGACGGGTGCAAAACCCACTTTGTTTCGCTCCAAAAGCATGTGAGATAAAGAGGAAACTACAGGGTACATAGTGACCTACAAACATTCTCGAATCAGAGGATCTAAGGACAGTTACTAAAAACAGTAGTTAAGGTCACTAAGCCACTAACGAACACAGCGGAATAAAGGTCGAATAGGTAAAAAAATAGCGAAGGTTAAATATAGCTGGTTCTGGGAATTTCTGCTTTTTCTGATTGGACAAAATTGTTTCATCGAAAAGAGAGGTTTTTTGAGCGGAACAAATTCGGTTCCCTAACTGATTTATATCAATTAAACATATTTTCAAAACTTAGGGAATCGGTAATCTGGTTTAGTAGTGATGTTTCATTCCTGACAAAGAAGGTTTCCTAGACGAGATGGACCAGCTATAAATCTGGTAGTTATTGAGGCAGTCCACACTTTAGAAGTTAAACGTATCGAAGGGTGATAATTCATATGAATACCATGTACATGTTTTGTATACAGATGGGGTAATTAAGTATCAGCGCGAGCCAATGATGTGTCACTGTCTTTCACAATGATGTTTATGTGCACATTACTCGTGACCTGCTACCCTCCAATTCATTGGGTTGCTTACTTCTAGCGTGGTACAATTACCATCAAATTTGTAGAGCGTTACCACTAGACCAAATTACCAACTGCTTGCACGCCGTTCTGATCTTATGAACTTACTGTCGATCTCAAACACATTCCAACTTAACTGAGTCTTATTCACAGTTGATTTCAGCTCCCATCATTTCTTCAGAATTTTCAGCCAGTGCGTTTCAAGAGAAGCATTAGGCTCGAGTTTCACTCTTGTTAGAGCTCATCAGTAGTGCACCTGATTACCACGGCGGGGATTTGAAATCCGATCACGTTTTATGGAGGCAGCCGTCATTTACCTCACGTTGGACACGACTGATTTATCATCTACAAAAACGGGTAGATCTGTTATGTGTGCACGCTGATTCCGTCACAGATATCTAGAATCCACGTGATTGATGTTACGTAACCAGACCTCACGAGTCGAACCAAGTTGACATTAATGTTCACTGTGCCTTATTCCATTGATGTACTACCCCCGGCGAACTGATGTATTTAGCCTGATGATCAAACACTGAAAACAAGCCCTTTGCCACACATTTCTACTCATCTCTAAACGGTCAACCATATTCGTATGTGTTTACTGCTGAGACTCTGACAATGATGTGCACTATTACTGAGTTCTGACAAGAAAGAAACTCGAGTCCAGCACTTCTTTTTAAAATTAGCTATCTGGAAAGATTGTCGGAATGATCATCCATGAGTTATGTTCACTTTATGCATGGAAACTGTTGTTGATAGGTTCGAGAAACATTATTATCTAGTTGTGTGTTGCCTCCCTTCCTGTCTATTCTTATTGCTTCCGATCTCTTTAACCAACTGACAGTATCGGAGGTGTTTGGAGCCACGATCCCATAGTTGCCGACACCCATTTGAGCAAGTCATGAACTTTTAAGTAACCGATATTTTCCACGGAAGTTTATCTAACCGTCGGGATTCTCCGTAGGTCGCAAAATACTAACGAATGATCGTTCTTTCAGTTAGGCTTGTTTGTGAAGGTGCAACCATCATCAGTGTGAGGTCAGCTGTGTTCCAAATAGTACTTGGGTGTTTCAGTCATGTGACTGGGGCTGGTGCTAACTGAGTAATTTGTTGTGGCCAGCGGATTCGTTATATGGGAATGCCAGTGAACTGCAACGTCAAACGTTTAGGTGTTTCATGGTGTACCTGAAACGAAGCAAGCGACCACGGCTTTTGTTTGTTCTATTCCCATACAGTTGACGAAACATAACCGCACCGATCTTTTCTGAACAGTTCTTGTTTTCAAAGTTCACAACGGTTGTGCTGAACTGGTTTGGTTTGAATATGAAATCACGCGATAACATTTCTTTTCAGCTGAATTATCTGAATAGGCAACTCGGTTCGAGGGAATTCTAGAGTGCAGAGGTCAATGATTCCATCTGTTTTGTAACCCCCATGGATAATTCAAGATAACTTGATGGCTGATTCGAATGCTCGTGCTCTTCACATTTCGATGGGGTGACAGCACGTGATTCTATCTGTCATAACACTGGCACAGGCTTGAACGATACAAATCATACACATGTCTTATAAATGATGTACACAGTGGACGCACTTCTGCTGGTACAATTTTCAAGACTTAGGTTTCCACTGCATATAGTTTGTCCACTTGTCACAAGATATATTGTGTGATAATTCAGACTGTTGCGTATGTTACGTTTAGATAACAATGATTGCCCAACCATAGTCTCTCTTATTTCTTATGATTCGTTACTGTCTTCCTCTCATTCTGTTTAAAGCTTTCTGATGTTGACCACTGTACCCGAGGTTGTCGATGCATTTCTAAAACTACGGACAACGTGGCTGCTCGAGCTCAGTTTGTTTTCCTAGATCGCGAACACTCAGCTGACCTGCCCGAGCAGTTCTCTAAAGTAAGTCGCTCATCTATATTCGTTTTTTTCCATCCCGTTACAAATGGTTAGTCTTCCTATTCTGCCCTCCTGTCGCCGATTTAGTTTTGCCGATTCACCAGATTCGAATTTACACATTCGTATTCGATTGATTCTAGTGGTTAAAATGAATAGGCCTTGTCAAGTAAAATTGTTAACACCATCTGGTTTTCAATGAATTGTTAAAATCGCAACGAACTTCCACATTATCGTGCATCTCTCCGTACCAAGCACGAGCACAGCGTAAAGTGTACATCCATTGCCCTCAGCATGTAGCATGCTTCCAGAATAAGAGCGTTAGTATATCCTTTCCGAAAGTTTTTTTTAAATTGTTTGTTATCATTTACCACAATCATGAATCACGCCTGCTCAATGGTCGTTCACCAAGGTTGATTTATTCATTTTTAAGAGCAGTTGACTGAAACACTTTCAGTGCGTCGAAGTCAGTTTTGGAGGCTGGTGTTTTTAACCTGTTGATTGTTCCGGAGAATTAATCACAAATATGTCCACACAAGTGATGATACCAATTTCACATTGAAAAGTTATATTCACTTTGCTCATTTTTAAACGCACTACTTGTAACCCCGAAGTAATTGACAAATAATAATTTTTCACCCGTCTGAAAGAGCTTTATGACTAATTTTTGTATACCGAATATCTGAGCCACATTGAACGCTAGGCATGGTTGGCACTGCCGAGCTACATGAGAGCTGATCTTTTGTTACAGGAGTGCACGCATACCTTTATGCTCCATCCAGGAAGCCCAGCATTGTCTCTAAAGTATATTCAAGCAAGGTCAATCGCTCTTGTGACGTCCACTCTCATTACTCCTTCAATCACATTGTTGTGTACTCTCATCAGGATTATGTTCTATGGTGCTCGGTTGTTCGCCGAACTTGGCATTTTGATCACACACGTTACCTCGTTTAGCGATAAAACGTTTGCATTCTGAATACTGAGCTTAGTAGACACTCAAGCTATCAATCTGAACTAACAAATCCATCACTATTCCCAATTATTAGGTTTCATGTTTGCATATAAATATTGGCTTTGTGATATTTCAGTTACTCGAGGTTCTCACACGTTGGACAAGTGGGGGTTGACTTACTTTTTATTGTGGTCTTCGGTGTTAACAAACGATCCGTTTTTTCTGAGAGCTTTCAACAGCAACGTGCCTTATCATGAGACTGTGAACAAAAAAACTTAATATTTAGCAGTCTAGGGTGATTTCGTTTACTAAGTTGATGTTCATATATACGTTACTGAAATGATTATTCTTGTCCTTTTTAACGAAAGCAGTCCGTTTGATTTTTTGTGATCGTTCTATTTCTATTGGGAAGGAGCGAGAGCCTCTTTATAATATGTTAATATTGATCTGTGGAAGTACACTCTGTATTGTAATGTGTCATTAAATCAATAATGGTCAATAACAATCATTAGCAAACGACTGTATTATAGCCTGCTTTTCGCGATTTGTTGATACATGACGTTTATATGCTTCCTGAAACGTATAACCCGCATTTGTTCACTTGGGCTGGAAATCAACTGAGAGCTAATAATTTGGCTGAAGTTTGTAAGCAATTGGTCCTCATATGCATTTGTAACGTTTCATCTCTAGCACAGCAGTTTCTACATATCAAGTGTATCGTTAAGAAATTCCCATAGTACATGATTTAAGTAGTCGCGTGAGTCTGAATGTCGTGGGTCAGCTGTACGATGACATGCGTAACATTTTTGCACGGGTTACCGCGTAGTAATAAGTTAAAGGCATGCGAAACCGATTCAGAAATAAACAGGGATGGTATTAATCAAATGAATTTGTCAAATAAAAAGGTAGATCCGTTGAAAATGTCCGTCCATCCATCCAGCATGTGGTTCAACATGATCTACCCGACACTGGCCTTCATGTGCCACCCGAGCCATAAATCAGTGGTCTTATTTACAGCGCACTTGGTATTACGATTATATCTATAGGTCAACGTCCTTGTGTTGTGTCAAGATTTTCAAATCAATTGTATAAATTGTATCTGACTCAAAACTATCGGTTGCTCAATCCGTGATCATTTTGTGGAGTTCATTTTTATTTCGGAGCGTTTTCATAATTTTTATTTGTTCTAGCTTTTAGTTTACTTGCGGACTTTGAGTCGTTCTTGTAATCCTCACTGTTCACAGTATGATACTCTTTTGTTGCTAGTGGGTTATGTTGCCGTAGAAACTGATGTTTTTCTTCCACGTCTTTTTTTCGTACGATGTTGAAAAGAATACTTAAAACGGATGCACCAAATTTATGGTCGGTACACGCCTGGGCATATCTGGCGTACTGTTTTTGTGGCACTTTACTTTTAGAAATTTCAGCTTCTTCAAATAAACTCCTTTTGATTCACTTAACCGAACTGCTTCGGACGGCTCCGTATGTAATCTTTTTGCTTTGTGATGCTTTTCAGAAAGTTTTTGTGTGCTCTCGTTTAGGACAAGTTCAGTGGGTTTCTCTCAGGAGTTGTTTAACCTTTTCTTACGCATAATTCGAATCAACTTCTTATGTACATGTATCTAAGTTTATTTCCCTGTGAGAGCTTTGTTTGGCCGTGTATTCACACTGCTCCCACGGGTTTAATCGTATTACAGATTAGACAGTTCGTTTTACTGAACTGTGGACAACTCACCTG
Organism: Paragonimus skrjabini miyazakii; assembly: GCA_014338405.1. Classification (NCBI taxonomy): domain Eukaryota; kingdom Metazoa; phylum Platyhelminthes; class Trematoda; order Plagiorchiida; family Troglotrematidae; genus Paragonimus; species Paragonimus skrjabini miyazakii. The sequence continues at coordinate 89,432 of JTDE01021513.1, read as the reverse complement.
TCGTCTCATTCCACAATGCTGGGCGCTTCTTTTGGATTTCGTGAAGTTTATCAAGTTCACTTCTGCATCGGCTAACTCCATGGACTCAAGTATGTTCCACAGAGTTGGTAAGATTAGTGTTTGTTGAAGTCGGTACACAAGGGTCTTCCGCTCTGTGTGTGTATGTCTGTGTGCTGATGATTGTCCTACTGTCTTGATTTAATATGCAGAGCATCTTGCCATCAAAACTTATGTCGAGCAAGGTTGTATGGTAAACTGTCGCAACGGGTACCTAATCAGACTAACCGATCTCAACTTTTCTGTTTGCCTCATGGACAAGTAAAACTTGAAAGCAAAACAAACCACTGGTTAATTGACATGCAAAGTAACTACCAGTTGCAGTCTATCCTGTTTATACTCCGTAAGTCTCGATGCACACTTTGAGTTAGCAATTTGCACTGGTTACCGCCACGGGAGATCACAACATTTCTTGATGCATACTATGAAACAAACGTTTCATCACGGGTTTAATCTTTGTTTGTCCTCATCATCTTCGTAGGATTGATAGTCGAGCTGATAAAGGCCTCGTCTAGGAACATGAAGATAGCGTGTTGTTCATCGTATTCACGTGAGACCATGACAGTACTTATGAACAAAATGTCCAACAATTGACAAAGTTGAACTTCGGTTGCCCGGTGCGATGCGATTAGCATTTCGACCTGTTGCTGTTAATGTTTTCAAATGGCAAATGATAAGAGTAAAGCTTGCATGAGACCAATTGATCCAAGAGTGTCCTGTATGAGACTGTATTATGTAACGTTGCACGGTCAGCACGAAATGTCCTTATTAGACTAGGTTTATTAGTTCGTCGTTTTGGTTTACATTTCGCTTTTACGAAATGCTAAGCGCTATTGCAAGATAGGTAAGAGCTTATGTTCGCATTAGCTGTCAGTGTTAACATGTAAGAAATGGTCGTGAAACTTAGTTAGCGGAACCTGTCTTTATTGGGCTCGAAATTTAGACCTATTTATGCTAACACTGTTCTTATATTGTCTGTTTTCGAATACCAATTTATTCGTAACGTTGTACACCTAAGGTGTGAACATCACTTAAGCGACGATGGTGTTCGCCGTCAAGTCTGGCGTACCCATAAGCGTGTTGATCACGTTACACAAACTTCGATATCCCGGATAAGTTTCGTATGTGTTAACTCATTGCTTGCTTTACCGTCCGGTAGCCAGCTATCCACATCGGTTCGGAGAACGGATACTGTAACCTTTCCGCTTAGTTTCGTAGAACTTATTTAAAGATATTGGTCTGATTTTGGTATGCGTCACAGCTCGCAGTTTACACAGGTTTAACTGTAGTTGGTTAGCTTATAGTTTTCCGATATAAGTGTTATTGTTAGCAATAAGATCTTTTCAGTATATTTCCTCATAGTGTTCGGTGACTTAAAAGTGGCACTTATCAATGTCTAATTGACATTACTTATCTTGGATATCACCAGAAATGTTTGATAATCATTTAGTAGATCCTATGCTGAAAACCATGTAGGATCCTGTCAACTGTTAGCTGTACAAATCAACTACAGTTGCCACTTGTGTTTGTTCGTATGTCTCCATTACAAGATCTGGCTGACAATTGCTCTCAAATCTATTCCGGCAATTGTTTTCATTTGATTGTTATTTTATCCGTTAGATACTATTTTCAGTTAGCTCACTTCGATAGGAAGCACGGTATCTTTTTCATTTCAAAATGCACTTTTATGTTGTTCAGCGATCGCTTCTTCGTCACCCGATGAGATATCACAGCAGTATTTCTCTGTTTTTGCTAAATAACCTAATCTGACCAATTTACTGTGAAGCCACATGACTCATATTTATAGGCCTTCAGCCAATTTGGGTTCGCACTCAACAGTGAACCAAGTTAGCTGGAAGATATCGGGTGATTGAGTTTTACATATGACCGTAACAGGGCATGCACTCCTATTTTGTCGAACACAACCATGGTATATGATAAACGTTCACCCACTTGACTCGATTATAATACTTATCAGTGTAAGCCTCCGCAATGCGTTGACACTCCGGTACAATGCTTAAGTTTTCACTTTCTGTCTGATTGCGATTCGCTTAATTTGGGCTACCTTGCAGTTACAGAATCATGTCACAGAACCCCCTCATGACATCTCAAATTGACATAGAGTCACGGAAAATGGATACCAGGGTACACGAAAGTGTTGTGCGGAAATCTTTTAATAGGGGAAATATAGATTGGTGTTCCATATATATTGAACCACATATTATGTAACACGTAAAAGCCACAAAGAATGGTAAAATTGCCACAACATGAGAAAAAATGGTAGTGTATAAGATGAAGGAGAAAACAAATGTAGAGGGATAAAGAAGAAAAAGCCACGACGACGCATACAGAGACTCACAACACGAGCACCATTGACTTCCGTTCTTCGCCATATTAGACAGCGTCATCAGCTAAAGGTGTTCAGTTTCCTTCAAACCCCAGCCAAACAGCCGGGAGCGCCTTACGGAAGCAAGCTTCAAAGTAAGAGCTGTCATACTCTGAGCCCAAGTTATGCGCTGACCACCGGGCTGCCGGTTCCAACCTAATCCATCACTCACAAATAATGCACGATATGGCAAGCGATTAATTGACATTCGCAAGATATGAAAACGTCCGCCGAACGAATAAACTGGCTTTCGGAGCTATACAATAGCACAGCTCTTACGGTGGCATTATACACTCGACTTTCTGCGGAAAGACTGGGATCATGTTGACATCACAGACTACCTAAGTTGGAAAACGTCATTCGAGCCTTGACTATGTGATTTTTGATTTCATCAGACGTTACACCAACGCTGATACAGCTCCCAAAGTATATAGACTTCTTGACTACTTCCAAATACTCACCACCGAGGGTGAGAGCAGGCGACACAATTATTTCTTATGTCTAAAAGAGCTAGACTGCCACTGTTTGTTGTACATGACGCCTAAATTCAATATTGAATCTATCAAACCGTTTCACATTGTTTAACAGTGTGTATGCTGTTTAATCTCTTTCACCAATATTTATTTTACTATTGCTTTGTTCGTAGCTCCCGCGCAATCCAATCACGCTGAGGCGGTCGCTTATGAGGACAGTTCTTTGATGTTTTCTATGTACGTGGATATGTTTCGGTTGACTCTTGCCAACTGTTCTAGTCGGACATTTGGCGACGAATCAATGGCGTCATGTGATCTGGCCGAGCTGCACGCATGTTCTCTGAAGCTGCGTATCTTGAACTATCTGGATCAGATTACAAACCATTTGATGCTTGATCGACAGTTCACACCGAATAATTTTAAAGGACCCTATTATTCCGTAGTTTGCGAAGTCACGGATTTGATGGTATGTAAATTTTCCATTCCACCCTCGCTAGAACGTCAGATTAGAGTATGCAGTCGTGTCCATTTACCTGCTTACTTGCTCGGAGTATCTGTTTTGCGATGGGAAGTTTCAACAAGCTCATAAGCAAAATCGTTTTATGTCACCAACTCCACAAACTTTGCCCCAAAGTGTTCTTAGCACATCATACGTTGTTACATAGGCTACTTCGTACGAGGCTTCATCGAACTTACTGTCAGGAAAATTTAATGTGAGCTGAGACATCTCAATGGTAATGCTTTGTATCGGTCAGACCTATTGGCAAGAATTTGTGTAAACCTAGTTGACTAGGTAGACAGGGGTTTCATTGTCGGTTTGATCACCCTTCCCGTTTCCGCCCCCCACTGTCATCGGTCAAGAAATGAACGCTGATTATTTATCCGACGTTGTACATAACAAGAGATGTAATGCTTTCAAGCAAGTCTCCTAAGAGTCCCCTAGTTTACTTCATAAAAGTTTCGACTAATAGCACGATCACCGAAAATGTGTTTTATTCACTCTAAGCAAGTAACTATTCAACAAAAGAATGATTGTCAAATTATACTGTTAATAAAGGCGAAGCAAACAGGAACTTTATTGGTCTACTTGTTGATCGACTTTTTTTCTAATCTGTATTTGTTTTACATCTGTTTTTACACAGAAGAACTGAAATTCTACCAATAAAAGCGCATAAAAACACAGAATTGTCTGGAACACACAGTTGATTAACATATCAGGGAGATCATTGGATGATGGGTCAGCAGGAAGGCTGATGGAGTGTTTACCACATGTGTTCAGCTAGTTGGAAACAGTATAATCAGTGAGCGTTGTAAACGGGAGCCCACTTGAAACACGAGAAGGCCTCAACCAGTGACATAAAGTACTTTACTATTTTGTAGAAAGTTCGATTACTGTAACCAGGGAATAATGAAGCCAGTGATGGAACGTAATCAATGACAGACGATTTAATGAGATGAAGGAGAGTTTTTGAGCAACGGGTGAAGACGATTAGCCTTGGTTGAACTTCTGACGAAATATCAAAAAGGGATCACCAGGAAGCAAAACTCTATTCTATTTATCGGATTCATGATCATTTTATTCAACGGAATGACCGAAAGTATCAACTGGTCCCTTATCCACGCAAAGATTGCAAGTCTTAGTTGAACATCGTTGTTAGTTCGCATTGCTTTCTTTCATTGGAGAACGAATTTGGTTCACTATAATGCACCAGATTTACTACACCATTTCAATAAGCTAGAACCAGACCCCTCTAGCTATCTTTTATTTGTTCGTGGTACTGAAGGCTGTCCAGTTCACGCTTTCATCCGCAACGTCACACATTGAGAACTGTCGATCTCAAAAGTTTAACAACTCATAAATCATTTTAGTCTCAGTTTTAATCTGAACACTGCAGGACTTTCATCAGATAGGTTGTGAAACTTCCGGTTTCAAGTGCTGTCCAACAGTTCAGGTATCTGTTCTTCTCAGTTTCTGATGTCCGCTTTTTCCTTCATTCCTTTTTTCGTTCCTGTTTGACAGATCAACGCCAAACCCACACGAGAAGCTATGCTTTATGAACAACGACTTTATCCCCGGTCTCCGGGATCCTACAACACACCTTCTATGTCCTTTCAATTTATTTGTTCACGACTTCGGGGTCGTGAGTTTCCTGATGAGTATGATGCCTACTTATGGCTTCGTCTTCAGCCAACAATTTATACTCATACACAATCTTTCCTCACAGATGTCATTGATTCTTTGAATGCATTTCTGCAAGATCAAGATCTCATCTCCCGGGCTAGACAATCTACCGAGGGTTTGAAGGTTAGTCACTGACTAATAGTTTGTGATTTCGTTTATGCTTCTATTTATTTTTCATTGTAAAGTTCAGAATATTGTGGTAAACTTGTCAGATGTTCTCATTGTGCTGGTTTCTCACTGAGTTTTCTATGGTTCTTGATAGCTCTAACCTTCGACAAGGAGTTAGTCAGATAGTGCGTGATGAATTGGGCTCATGAGTTTACAACTTTTCGCGGCGTCTTGACATATTCGTAGGTTGATTCACTTGACCCGGGCTAGCCTATCCAGCTGTGGGCGATGGAAAGCGTGTAGTTTTACTCGTGTTACTGCCAAATCTCTGGTGGAAATCGAAGTGGTTTTTTAACTTCAGTTATCAAAACGTGATGAAAATCGATGTTTGGATCTTTTCCTTCCAACTCTTTTCCAAGATGACAAGTAGAAATTGTTGGGACCGATTTCATTCCTTCGTTCTATATGAGGGATTAAAGATGTGTCTCGCTAGTACCACTTACTCCCAATCCTCTCCATTTAAAAAAAAATTGCCGCCACATTATGGAAGTCGCATACGTGCTTTCCGTGTCGAATCCATGATGTCCCTATATCTCGAAATGGCTTCTAAAAACTCGGAGTATGCAAAAAACCTACAGGTTTTTGATGTGATCGCGAGTGTGTGTCAACCCTATTTTCACTTCGTTACAGAAATATTGTCATCCTTCCAACCCAACCAAGAGCCGTGATATTTTTGAACTTAACAACGATTTTTGCTTCAGTTATCCCGCGTGCCTCATTTCTGAGATGTTTTAGTGCGGACTTTTATTGAAAAACGGAAATTTATTGACAACTGTCCCTAACGGATTGGTGCAGCCGATCTCTGCTTTCTTCCACGACTTGATAGGTTACTTTTCTATTAGGTCACAAGTGCTTCACACACTGTACAAACTATCAGATGTTTTCGTTTTTATTAGATTTTAAGAAATGTATTTTTGTTAAGCAACTGAGCCATCAATTGATCAGGTGCATCTGTTGAAAGAAAACCCTGTGGAGGTCGATAATATGTTGTTCGTTTTCCTATTCGAATTACGATTCTTCTGTTTCCTGTCGATAGCAAGTTTTTCGACAGGAGACTTCAGTTCGCTTAGCTTCCTCATGATTGGTCCAACTTTAGGTGGTTCACTTCTGAAACAAGAACTGTATATGACAGCTCATCGATACTGTATGTACTTTCATGATTGATGTTTAGTTTGTCTAATCACTTTCATGTGCTCTTACTCCCGTAGGTGCTTACGTCTGCACCCTTACCTTTCCGCTTGTTGCTAGACGTTGTGGCTTATGAACCTCGTATGATCGTACCAGTCAGTGCCTGTTCACGGGACTGTCTGGTCGCTTCTATGGATCGCTTGTCTATTATCAATGCCACTCATCGATCCACAGATCAAGCAAGGGCATGTGATGATCAGCAACGTGTGTTCCATATACCAGACTGCGTTCGACATTCGCGGTGGACTGATGCTGCATTTACCTGTTGGTTCTGCGATCACTACTCACCTTCAGATGGAAAAGGGTAATTTCCATGTGTTTGTATGATTGTTTGTGTGTATTTATGCTTTTTCACTTCCCATAGTAGTTTTTTGGGTTCTTGAAATTACAGGCTTATGCAATCAGAGTTGCACTAGTTCATCCCTCTTAACTAACTGCCTGTACAATAGCGTGCACGATGAGATTCTATTTTCTTGTTGTTAGACTCTGAGGTTTACCTCGCTGTTTGAAAATCGGTCGTTTTTTCTTCTTCAGTTTTTAAGGCCGAAGCTTTGAGTTTTCTCACCGGAATCCAGTAATTTGGATAGCTCATAGACTTCAAGTTTCTTCCGACAAAGTAAGGGAAATGCCGTTGTCGGATTAGAACAAGCTTTCTTGAATTGTCTGAGTATTCCACACACAATTTCGTCAGTTGGTAGCGACTACGCAGGCAGAAGTGGGATTAGTCCAGTACCTCTTGCTCTTCACGAATTGTCTGTTCCAAAGTAGACCAACTAGAGTTACACTGTAACAGAATCAAATAGTACTTCCGGTTTTCAACAGACTTCACTCTATTTTTCATGCGGGTTATGTTCGTGTTCCTGTTGTTCGTTTCTTTAATAAATAAACAAAACTCCCATTTTCCCACTATTTTGGCAGATCCAAACCTCCGACTGTAGCAAGCACATCCTTCGCAACTGACCGTCACCACGATATACCAGTGGATTGTGAGTTTATTGTAATTAGTTGGGCTTTCATCAAACCAATTTCGCCTTGATTGGTATGTAGATATGTATTTGTATAATCGCCGTGTGAAATCTGTTGCAAAAGGAAACGGTGACCTCGTTTCACGGTTACTCTGGCCAGTTGTTTGTTACCCAGCCACCCATATGAGCTGTTCCATCTACGCGGCTTTGATGGCGAAGATCTCGCACCGGTGAACTTGATTGTCTCGTGACCTTTGTGGATAAGTTTCTGCAGTATTTCGATGAGAACACACCAAATGTGTTGGTTAGATCAGTTGACTTTTCTTGTTTGCACCACGTAAGACAACAAGACTTTCTTTGAATCAAAACAGTCACTTTTGTGGGCTGTTACAAACACTAAATAGTGCAAGTGCAAAGGTAAAGAGGTAAGGTCACGTTTGGGCATTATGGATGTCATGAAGTAGGGATAATTACAATCTAAATGAAACACAAAATCGGGGTGTAACTTGGAGATAATTTACGGTTTAAACTATGAAGGAGAGAGAGAGAAGTGAACAATGTGAATGGATCGGTCAGTCTCGAGTTTGAGCAATCCAATTCAAGTATTTGAACAGTTTGTGGTTTCCTAACCTGATCATCTAATACACATTCCCATTCAGGTCTAACCTGATTTTTAATGCATATCTTGTCTGGAGGTGTGGATTTTGTTTTCTACGGATCGTACTACTGACAGTTTTACTTTTCGTTTTCTGTTCACCCTATTTGTAGTATGAGAGGAGTTCGTGGCCTACAATGTTTCATGACTTGTACGTAATGCCTGTTTGGTGGGTTGCTGAGATGTCTTGGCAAATTCTAGCCCTTTCGCTTCTTGTCGTGAGAAAGAGCTGTCTTGCTGATGATGTCTTACTTTCACCTGAACGCAGTTGTTTGTTTGTAAGATGTAGACACCTCGATTTTGAATGTGCGAATATTGACAGTTAAGTCCTCTCCCATTTTTCATTTCTCATCTTGTTCAGGGTTTGCTTTTTGTTCTTCATAGTTGTGTGACAGTTTAGCATCAGTGAGAACCACTGACGTATTCGCGTTTATGATTATGTTGGTGAATTTGTTTTCCTTCGGTTATCAGACGTTCCTCTTTCTTTACAGCTGTTGATAACCATAAGGTATCGGAAACCGAAGACTGGTGCTTACTGGACTGTATCCAACTGAATTTTTCGAATGCCACCCTCTATCACGCTGAACGTTTTGCAATCCTGTCTCAAGTTCAGCCCGAGTTTCATGGTAAGTTTCACTTATCGCACACGTTTTCGTTGTCCCAACTGGTCATTACATCGGGAAGTTTAAGTTTCTCCTTATACTTCCTTTACACCCGCGAATCCAGCTTGCTGTGCTTGGTTAGAGTCTACATTCCCTCACAATCGTGTCAGAAGAATTCATCAGTCTGCCTGAAGTATCACTGAAGCACTAGTGGGTGTTGTGAGATTGACTGGATGGTCAAAATTTTGCAACAAATGATTTGTACTGGTGATCCATCTATTGGTCATGGATTGTCAATGAGACGGCAGTTTTCGTACACCATAAAAGTGGTAGTCTTTGTTCCTGTGGATCCAAATCTGACTACTGATCCCGGGCGTCCACCTCTCAGTGAAGCTATGAGCGAGCCATACAGCATATCTATCTACAGTAGGTTTAGGTTCATAGGGCACTGGGCGGAATACTTTCAAAATCACTTCACCTGACCTTTTGCTTCTAGTGTGTTACTGCCGCAAATTTGTAGTACAGTGCGCGGGTCGGTAAATATAAAGTCGCACACCAAAACTAAGGTCCACAATTGTATTTCGGCTCCCAAACGTAATAAGACTGTTGGCCCAAATGATCTCGTGCCGCGACTCTTTAAAGAAGGCGAGGAGGTGTTAGTAGATGCTTCGGCTCAGTTGTTTCAACGTGAATGGACGACGGAGAAAATCTTTTTCTGTTGGGGTTACTCAATAATAATTCCCAAAATTTGAGAATGGAGTATGGGACTTTTGCGAAAGCCATAAGGTTACTAGCTTGACTCTGGTTGTTACTGGGGTTCTGACATTCTGTTACGGACGCGTTCCCGTTGTTGCAGATAGTCGATGTGCTTTTGTCCTAACGCCTGCTTATTGGTCCTACCAGCCGTTTGTGGTCTGGTTAAATTGGATCAATAGGTCTCTGCTTTCCGATTGGTTGTTTGTCAAACTGGTCATGCTTTTGGGTAACATGTTACATTCGTTTTGGTCACCAACTGAGTGGCAGAACTTCAGTGTACGCTCTCGAGTCTCGTGTTCCGATTCCGCACGGCTGGACGGGTTATAACACATTCATTATACTTCGACGACTCACTGCAGCTAGTAAGGTAGGAATTCAGGTAGAAATGACAGGATTTCGTTCTGGACGAGGAATTATTGATCAAATTTTTACTCTTCGTCAAATTCTGGAGCAGCTTCATGTATGCTGTCGACCAACAATAGTCGTATATACCGACTATAAAGATGTTTTCGATTCGTTGGATCGATCTACACTTTTAGGGTCGCTTAAACGGAAAGATGTTCCTAGCAAATGTGTGAACATTCTGTCAGCACTTTATTCCCATATTACAGCTCACTTTAAGATTTAAGATGAACTCTCCGACAGTTTCAGCGCCTTCACCCTTTTGGTTGAGTTTTGTCATAGACGAACTAATCGAGGATTGTCTGAAGCACTCACAAGATGCCGGCGTTGAACTCTACCTGGTGGAAGACTGATTAGCATTGATTACGCTGACGGAAGGAAGTTTGGTAATTTCCGGGCAGAACAAACACTGCTAGACGCTATTTCGCACTCTGCCAACTACTGTGAAATGAGCTCTGCAATCTCAAATTAGAAAGCGCTTCTGTAACACTGCGAGAGGATCACCCAGAGTTAATGTTGAATGTTGAAGTTGTGCAGTTTATTGATCGGTTTGTGTACTTAGGTAGTTGTATCAGCAGCGGTGGTTTAAGAAATGACATAGAGGCTCGTAACTCTAAGAGTGCAACGACATTCGACAGTCTAGGACATTTTTGACAACAGAGATACATTTCCCTGAAACTCGAG
>JTDE01021513.1:65575-78814 GCA_014338405.1 Paragonimus skrjabini miyazakii | reverse complement strand
CTGTTATGGCTGTGTTACTTTACAGTTTGGAAATCTTACCGTTCAGGTTAGAATACACGAATCGCCTTCAATTATTTGACCAATAATGTCTGCACCGGATCTCTTGCATGGGATGGCAACAACGGATAAGCATCGAAGCGGGTATTTTGTGTTGATAGTCAGACTTAGATGGTTAGGTCATGCGTTTTAAACGTCAACTACTTGTTTGCCACACAACATTGTTTTGTCGATGGTGTAGTCGACTGACGTAAAGTGTGCAGATGATGACTTAGACTCCGTCATTCACATGGTGTTTTTCTCCTGTAGATCAGGTTGCTCTCCCCGCATAGGGTCCTAGTGGCTCACAGAGTCGGTAGCTGGAGCTGTTACGTGAGATGGCTGTTAATCGGTCTCAGCGGAATGAATGTTGTCATTGTTTGGTCGAGATGTCTGTAACTTAGTTCGGTTGAATGTCACGTGACGGTAGGAGCTGTTTCGCTGATGACGCCTTACTTTTATTTATAAGTCGGTTTTGTTTGATGTTGATCATTTGAACGTAGACCTATTTATTTTTTATGGTTATATCTTTTCCTCTCTCTCTCTCTCTCTTCTTTCTCTTCATGTTTTTTTACTGTTAAACATCGATAAAGACCACTGATTTATTTATGTCTAAGGTTATTTATTACAGGAACGAATTTCAGTTCATTTACATTCACAGGGTTACAGTGGCTTCCCTCATTTGTCCAGATATACAATGATAATTTCTAACAGAGTTTGCCAATTGGTAGTGACTGGATGATAAGATGCAATCGAATTAACCGGTTTTCGGGTGAACCGAATCAACGTTCTGATAGTTAGTAGGAAATGTTCACTATTTTCAGTGAGTTAGGGGAAAGAGTGAATGACATACCGGCGATAGGTTTGCGAACATAAGACTGAAAATCACTAATCATTGTAGGTGAACCATAGGAACTGAGGATTGTTGTTGCGTGTAGGAATGTCAACAGCAGTCCTTTAGTCAGTTAGGGTCACAGGCCAGAACCGGACGGTGTAAATTTAAGGGAATTTTGACATCTGTAAATATCTTCCACCGGCTGCCATAATTCGATGCTTTGTCCCCCAGCAGGAAGTTGCAACAAATCAAAATCCATTTCTGACCTTAACTAAAACATCTACAAAACTTGAACATAGCGGATCAAGGATAGTGAAGATGCATACCTCATAGAACTACTTTGTGACAAAGGCCTCGTTCATGACTTATACTGAGTGCACCTATCTGTCGTTCCGTATGTTATGGAGTATTGTTGGACCAAACCCGTTGACAAAACCAAAATCTTGTTACTCGTCACCACCCAAACGGCATATCCGTCTTACACTTCCACATAATATTTCCCTTGCTTTCTTTACGGTCGCAGTCTGCACAAACCCACCTTTGTTGATGTGTTGTGCTCTTTAACAGCTTAGCCCTTTCTGAGGTTCTGATCCACTGCTTCAGTATTCAAAATATACTCGTGGTCTTGAATAAGTTACCCTTTAGACGTTGCAATCGGCATATGGCCATTTTGCACTCTTTTCTTCTGAGATGTTGTCAAGGTGACGGAACATTCTAGTGTTGGTTCATCAACTTTGTCTCGCTGTGCGCGCTACCTTCTCGTCCTCAATCAATTGAGATCATTTGAGAAAATTCGGTATTCTCTAACCGTTTAGTCTGTTGGATTATAAATACATCGATTTTCAGGAAACAGTAGACGTTGACCGACTTCCTATCGATATCGGTTAGTTTTTCAGACATTCGTTTCAGATTCATGTTTTACTGTTAAATAGTCAAGACTGGAATGATGTGAATTAAATATCTTTCATATCTAATGGTAATTCTGGCATTCTGATTGATTTTTTGGCTGGCTGAAAAATTCATCTTACTGCGGATGTCGCGATCACGTGTTCGTTGTGTTCAAGTTTGCTCGCCATATGCTCCCCAACTGACTTTTACCCAATCATTATTGGTTCTTAATTGTTTGTTTTCTTTTGTTATTCTCATTTTCCTCGTCCTTGTAAGTCCGCTTCATGGTTTTTGAACCAGCAGTCATCACACCCGTGCATTAGTACTACTGTTATTATTTGACTATTATTAACTATCACTGCCTGCTCTCAAATGATGGAAAATAGTGTATTATGTCATATGACATGAAGCTCACACACAGGTTAGTAGGTTCTGCTCATTTTTATCGGTGTATGAAGTTCATAATTGCGATTGTTCACATTTTCGAGGTCTACGATTCCATTTACTTTTATTATACACACTGAATCCTTTTGTTTTTTCTGTTCATTGTCGTGCGCTCACTAACAGCGTTTCCCGATGCTGCTGATCGATGTCTTCAACTTCTCAACTACCTTGTCCATCCTGTTCGGCGACCCGACGGTATACATGTCACCCTCTTCGATCCGGTCACTTCTGTGCGTTTCCAGTTGGAACGCAATCTCTCCAACTACCGATCACATCATGTACCAGATTGGCGCCTTATTGCTCCTTTGGATGGCATTCACGTGAACCTTACGCGTCATATCTATCAGGTTATACGCGGGCTACTTGCCTACAATTTCGGTGGTGGAGGCGATACTGCTGTTCAATTGCCCGACCATGAGGCAGTAAGTGCGCACCGTTTGTTCAATCGGTCCAAAATGCCTTTCAAGTTCACCCATCAACCAGCCTACTATCCTGCGAAGGCTGCCATTCAGGTGAGAGTTGTGTGATTTCACTTCGTTCGGTTGTACAGTCTATAGTGCCTGTATGCAGGATACAACACACGTATCCTCGTTTGTGGATGGATTTCTAAGCCGTTTTTACAATTTTGTCGTTTTGAGTTCCCTTTGGATCGTGTTCCCACACAATCAGTTCTGTGATTTCAACATTTTTTTACAGCAGCTTAGTTCTTTGTCACTGAATGTATCAGATTGTAAGGTTAGAACAACATGTAGTGACTGAATGGTGCAATTCGCACTCAATGTCACAGGCAGGCTGGAGCGGTTCAGTCGGGTTTGTGTGTGCTCCTCTTAGCGTGAATCGTGTGCCGGATGCGATGCAACGACCAGTCGGAGGGAACCTTGCGTTTTCAAACATTCTCATCGTCCACGCATCGTCCCTCAGTGTAGTCATTCTTACAGATCGCTTTTATTTTCTGCAACAGTTAAGCGTTTCGTAATTGTGTGCAGGTTGGAACTTGAAATAGCTTAGTTATTTCTCTGTTATAATTCGGAATGTACATACGTCTTGTTTTTCAATCATCGGGTACAGTGTTCGTTGCTCTTCAAATTCTGTGTATGACGATAATCAATTGTAGACTTGTAACCACGCACGACGAAATGTTCCTCATGTATCTTTCTGTCTTTAGTAGTTTGTGCATATGCAGCCTAGAGTAATAGTTTGTACACTGCTTGTCTTCAAATTTGGTGGCGTGGTTTCGGAATAGTTTATTTTTTCTAGCCCGTATTTCGCTACGGAACCATGCGGTGTTTGTTTTCGTTACATTTCAGACCTCAATAACTGGTATTCCTTGGGATGTCGCTTCCTTCGAGATTCCTTTACACGACATGACGTTTACCTTCTTTCCGGAAACGGAAACCAATTCGGTTTACGTGCCTCACACCGAATTCCGACTGACTCGCGGTTGTTTCTCACACATACAATTGTCCAATCAGTGCTCGCGTACTGAGTTGCTCTCACATGATCTTCAAGTGCTTACTTCACAACTGTTGTCCGGTTAGTGGATTAGTTTTTCTACAGCTGCCCTGTGTTACATTACTTTTGTTTCTCTCTCTCTCTGTCGGAGCTGAAATCTGAGGCATATTGCTGTCAGAATTACTACTTGCAGCATTGACATATGTTTTATCATAAACTGAAACGTCTTTCTAAAACTTAAGAATTATTTGTGATAATCGACCTTGTAACCTGTGTTATTCGAAAACTAGCCCCCTAGGGTACATGATTCATTCTAGCTTCAACTGTTGGACTATCGATGCGTGAATTTTATTTTGGACGTTCACACCGATGATATTAAAGCAGAATATTTGTTCATTCGCTCAACCTTTTATCATGCGTTGATTCAGATGGTTGAAAATGCTAGCTAATCATTCCCTGGATTAGACGTTATTTGCCAACGGGCTTAATGTACGACTTCGCCGAATTATTGGCTTAGCCTGGAGAAACGAAGATTTGGTCATTCATCGGAGATCACGATCGTCCCCTGAATTAGGTCATTCTATTTCATACGATCGCTCATTGAATGCTCAGGGGATGATAGCTGTTAATCAGATTCGACGTTGTGGATGTTGTCATTCTTTGATCTACTTGTCGGCGAACTGATGATAATTAGTGAGACATGTCAGTAAACGCTGTAAGGAGACAGTCATGTGAATGTCTTATTATAACTTGCAACTCTGCTTGTAAATTATATTAGTGTCTTTATGAGATTTGTGTGAATTTATGCATAGGGTGCCTTTATGAAGTAAGTCCTCCTCATTTATTCTCAACTTTCACTGATCAAGTCAGTTTTATTCTCTTTAGGCTGACTGCGTTTAAAAGCATCCTCGTCTTGATCAACCGCTGAGTGTAGATTAGATTGGCCCCTTCCCTTTCCATTATTCTCTTCTTGAATTAGTAGGGCAGTTGAGTTACGGTGCAGTTCCCACTCCCATGTTTTGAGTAAGAATTTCTGTAGTACCCGTTTCGAATATGTGTCGTTCTGGTGATAAGGACCTACTTTCGCTGATGACCATGTTCCAGCTCTCTCGCATCCGATGTCAGTTTACATGGAAGCGACAATTCTTTTTATCGGTCAACTCATGTGATTTGAAAAGACGAAGTGACTGTATGGCTATTTCACCTTCGGCCGTAGACAGGGACCCGTATTCACATGAACGAGTGCTATTTCTACATAGTTCCACCTGTTTGACTTTCCCTTATCTTCATTATTTATGCATCTGTCCTGTATCGCCCAGTTCTTCAATCGACAGCCAGCCCACAGCCAAACCATGCCCCTATGATCCTGTACACTCCTGGTGTTTCCATGAATGATGATCTATGCACCGATCACCTTCTTGATCAACCGGACGTCTGTCGGTTTATGTTTCAGTTCAACAATGCACCACGTGGGGCTACACTCTCCCTGTACGCCTGTGCAATGAACATACAGTATGATCATCGTGCATTGACTCACGTGACCGACTTACTCACTGCTCCTGCTATTGGATCGCAATCCGAGGAATCATTCAAGTATGGTTTAATTCTTAGCTGTGATTGCACACTCTTCATTATCACGTGCCTTGCAGGTTGCTGTTAATTTCATCTTTTGCTCTCTGTTTCAGTTCCACCGTGAAATCTCCACTGAGCTATCAGATCTGTTTGGAAAATTCAAAAGTAGTTTTGATGGAACATTTGCATCATCCGTTGTCAAATACTGTTGTTGTTCAGGTGAGCCTATACTGTTTAGCAACCACTCTTCTCGTTGTTGTTTCAAATGAATCAAGTCCCATATCTCCCGCTAGTTGTTGCTATGTTTTGTAGCAGATGATGTGTGCGTCTGATGGAAGACGCAAATTTTTGTTGCCTAATTTTAGCTTCACTATACACACACACCATGAAATTCCACTGATCTCCCTGCTTGCTACTCAGACGTTGGTTGTGCAGTATTAGCTATTCCGTGCGCCGGATGTTTTTTTTGGCTGTCTTTTGTAAAAAATCGGAAGCTTTTTTGTCCATTCACTACTCTCGTTTCTTTTGTCACGTTTTATCAAAACGTCTGAGTGCTTGCGCTTGTTTTAACAATGAAAGCTCTTTCTACTTTCTATCTCTGCATTCAGATTTAACCTGTTATTCATCCGACTTTTTTTGCTATGATTCAGTCTACTTGTGCACTGTTTTTGTATGAAGCAACTAAAGTATCTATCGAAGCATTTCATCTTTGGAATGATTTATTCCATTCTTATCTAATCACATTTCAAACGGAAAACGTTAATGTTTATTCAGAGATTATCACTGAATCGGTAACGCTGAATTTTGACCTTTATTGGATGGATAAAACTGTGACTTGACTTGCTATCATCTTCAAGTGTGTTCTACGCTTTTTCGATGGGTTGAAAGTGTCTACACTTCATTGTGTTGTATAACATGCATATTCGTTTGTGAGTAGTATTACACGAGTCGTACGCACGGGACCTAAACGACAGGTCTCAATACCAGTAAGTCGAGAGACCAGAAACGACTATTGGAAACGTGCATATGCACTATGTACGACGTGTGATCGAGGTGGATGACAACACACTGTTACCCAACGGTTGTGAATAAGTCAGCCATAGAAAATAATGTCCGCGTTCGTTATTTCATATTCTCACAACCTTGTAGTGGATTTCGTGCAGTAAACGATTTTTCAGGCCCAACGTTTTTCACGGTCACAGCAACTGTATCTCGATAGAATCGTTGCAGAGAATACTTTGTGCACATACATGTACATTCGATTTTAAGTACAGTCAGCTTCTCTGGTAAGCCTGTCTCCTTCCAAGCCAGCAGCATAAAAGCGCGCCAAGCGATTCGAAAAAATAAAACAAAGGACTGACAGCTCACACTCTGTGGAGTATGTATATAGTATCCTCAATTCATTGAATGTGAAATCTTACGTTATTGGCTGTACTTTTCGAACAAGTCTCATCATAAATCTTTGTCTGGTAGTGAAAGTGTTTTACGGACTTTGATTGTTAACATGCTGCCACCGGTATCTGTCTATTTTGTAGCCAAGAGAAGATTGTCAACGCGTTCCTTCATTTAGGAGTGTTGGTACACCGGTGTAGTCATTCTTTCCCCGGCGCAGTTGAGCTATCCCAACAGAAAGTCATTTTCTTAATATTGAGCAGTTGGTAGCGACACATGGGTTTTGGTTTTATCACACACACACACACCTCAGTTTCACTCGAACTGTCACTTCCAGGGATATTTGCTCACACACTTCTATTGTCTAATCGTTCAACCGGTTCGTTAAACTCTTTTTTGTATTTACTGATCTATCGATTCTCATCGCTGTAAGGGATTTATTTAGTTGTATATATTCCATATGTCATATTCATCAGCTTGCTTGTTTGTGGATGTGAAACAGTGCTTGAGTGACTTCGTATACTCATATATTCCTTTTATACCGTCTGTTCTCAAGAATTGAACGAATAAGCAACTCATTTTTCTCAGGTTCTAGACGCTCACACACCGCGTCTTCACGATCTGGAAACATCTAGCCGTCGTGTTCAGTCTTCTGTACAGGGATTCCTGCGAACGATGCTCAACCTAAACGTCCAACAGTTCACTGTTCATCATATCCCCTTTATACTACTTTCTACTTGTCATCTTAATAATGTTCATCTGAATCTATCTCTATATCACGAACTTCGTTCAAAGTGCAGTCTCGTGTTCTGTGTGCATTTATTACAGGCCATGCGAATGGTATGATGCAGCGTTTATTATACCGCATAACAGCATGGCGTGATCAGCCTTCGGTTCTCTAACTCTGCTATAATTAGGTGCAACTGTAGTCACATCATTACCCTGTCTCACAGAACCAAAACCAATTGTACCTCTAATATGTTGCCAGTAGAACGAGAGGTGTTAAGACAAGTCTTTTTTGCAAAGAGCTGTCCTGGAAAATTCAGTATGGCTCACGGTAAAGTGAGCGAGAGCAATGATCCCGCTCGAAATAATGTTACATTTATGTTCTTACAGTTCAAGGGAACCGTCTGGCGAACAATCCGAAACAGCTGCTAAAGTCTGTTCTGGCTTATTTGCGCTCAGTTTCATTTAGCTGAATCCATTAAAAGATTAGTGTTTCGTGATCACGATCACTGTTCTTTTATCTGTTCTGTCTCTCATGTCGTGCACCTGTTAGCTAATGGTCACATTGATATTTATGTTGACTGCAGATCAGCAAACGAATGGTTGCAGAAACTGCTGACGCACTAGCCTCAACTGGATTATTGAACTGCCTGAAAATCCACGCAATCGATTGTCACATACCTCACGGCAGTAGGTCATCAGATTGACTCAGTTAGCGTATATGCAATGCTGTTGCGCAATAGAAACCCGAATTAGGTGGTTTTAAATGAAGCAATGCTTATTCTAGCTGTGTACACAGTCGATAGCCATTCGTTTGTTGTCATCCCGATTCCGTAGTACTTTGGGTTATTGCACGCGTGTATAATCATTGTCTGATTTGCGCAATTTATCTTTATTGATCCTGCTTTTAATGAAAACAAACCAGATGTTGACATATCGCACTGATGAGGTACACGTCGGTGCCTCACTTTTGATTGTTCTGTCTTAGGGAACAGGATTTTTGGCGTCTTCTCACACTTTGGCTGACCATGGATTCTACATCCCGCGATTTCACGGTTGCCTGCATCGCATCCACATCCATCTGGCCACAATGAAAAGTCAACGGTTTCTTCTAGGTCGGAATCCTTGTGTTCGATTGAAATCGGCTCGGTTAAATTTGGTTCCAGCATCTTCCGGACAGGCTGCTCCTCCTGTGCAACATCCTATGAGGTTGCGGGGGCTTAACACAAAATCCGCCACCAAGGTTGGCAGTACTTCTCGTTTTCGGACTGATTGGACGAACTTAAAACACTTGGGTAGAAACACGGTCAGTTTTTTATTGGTATCCCCTGGATATCCGAATACTCAATACCTTAGTTTGTGATGTGTAAAGTGATTCTCAGATGACTGTCAAAGTGTGAATTGAAAACGACGCAGCCTGAATTCACTGTACGCATCATTGCTGTTGAAATGTAGCGTTCGTTTCTGTTGAATTCATGTCGAAATGATTTAATTATCATGCTACTTAGAAAACGATAAATAGTTTAAACTATCAAAGAGTATTTCATGGGCCAAATATTTTTTATTGAAAGATCAAATTTTTGGGCGTTACCCATTTTGCGGATTTGCTTTTTGTACCTCATGTTTCTGTAAACGGAGGATTTTTTTCATCCTCATGTTTGTTCGTGTTTTTTGCTGCACCAGTCATTTTCTTTTCCATCTACCTTGTTGTCCACCCTTTTTCAACAGTCAAAACAACTCAAGTTGATTCTGGCTTGTTTCACCTCCTCCATACAAATCACCTTGTCGCCATTTGTCGTTCGTTTACTGCGTTCCATTTTCGACTCAGTTCAGAGGCAGGTTGCAGACAACGTTGAGGCTTCTGATCTGGGAATTTCGGGCTTAGAAGAAGGCGAGTTCTACAACTCCTTTATAGATATTTCGCTTCTTATGTTGTCTCTTGAACCTATATGTTATGTATGCGTATTATACATGTATACGTGTTATGTTTAGCATGCTGATTCTTTCAATCTGTTGATGATCTTTTTGTGATACGTCTGGGGGTCTATGTAAAACGGTTCAGTTTGCATGGGTTTCTTACAACTGACTTCCGAGATCGTCGTTCTCAATCATTGAGTTGTGCAAAGCCACTTTACTCAACCTTATTGGTTAAGTAGTACAATTGTTGTAAACAACTTACTGGTGATTAATCAGAATTGGATTAGTGCTTTCTCGGTTTATTTCTTCTTTTTGAAAGAGGCTGGCTGAATTGTTCGTTTGAATGTAAAAGCTTTCATCAATTGTGGACGATTTACAACTCGAGATTAAGCAAATCCTCAACTAATCATCCATACTGCAAACTGTTGCTCAGTACGTTTAATGAGTTTGGAGATTTCGAACTTTCTCGAATATTTTAATTATGGGATTCTCTATTAGAGTTAAGTAACACTAAGTGCTTCTCCTATCGAAACGAACAGGCAACCTAATCATCACTCACGTGCGAAAGTGTTTGGGCGATGAAATGTGAGAATTCATTCGTGCCTAATGTGATGTCAGTGATGAAGTGATCAACGCGGTTGCCTCATGATAACGTTTCGAACTTCCTGTCTCAGACGTGGCAAGGATGTGCACTACCGACACGTTCTGACAAGGGTGAAATTGGAATCTGGTGTTTCTTTACTAAATAGACTGGCTGGATTGTCTATGTGAGCGCGAAAGTTGAGGTCAAATGTAGATGATGTTCAACCTTAAGTATACAGCTTGTTCGAATACTTCACGGCACTCTGCGCCGTTCTCTGTACGTTTGTTCATCCGAATGGTGTGAGTATCCTACTAACACTGCTATGTTGTGTCTTCCAATTGCACCGGTGTCATATATTCATACGCGACTTTGTTTCTCGTCGTTTCACATTTTACGTGATTTGTACATCAAGCCACGCAGATGATATTCAATGTAGGTCTTCCCCAGAAGAGCGAACCCCCTTCTTATCGAAAGGTATATCATGGGAAGAGGTTAGACAACCTTCCAACTTTAAACACCTCCTTTCAAGAATCATTTGATTACTGTGTATGTTTTGAACATTGTTGGTATGTTTGGATCAATCAATATTCTACGAAAGGGTACAACTCTAGTGTGTGACTGTGGTGTTTTTGTCTGTCTTGACTTTTTGAAGCAGTGAGATTTCAATATGTTGCTTGCTGAACTCTTGTAGACTCCACATGTGTACGGTCATTTTTGTGATCCTTCTTGCCTAAAACCACGGATTATCACCTGTTAATCGTCTTTGGAATGAACAGTTTGCCTGTTTCGTTCGGAACACTAGCCAATAACGTCAGACAAAGAGCTTAGTGGAGTTCATTGCTGTTATCCAACTAGTTTGAGGTCGGACTGTGAGTAAGCTAGAAGAAAATCGTCGGTGTATTTCAGTAATGACTGCTGGTATGTTGGACGATTAACACCAACGTGCATATAAAGTAAAATATGATAGAATAAGAAACAGCATCTTAAAGAGTGTCACCTCTGTTAACAGCTGGCTGGCAAAAGTCCCTGACAACTTGTCATGGCCAATGGTTCGCTCCTCTGTTGCGGTGACTGCTTCTGCTTGGGCTTGCGTTACCTGACAACGTTGTGTGGCACATGAACTCTTGCAGCTTGTGTGATAAACGCTGACCACTTACCTTTTATTTTCAACTGGTACGTGGTTATCCATGTTAAAAACGACGCCAATTGTTCACTTAAGGGGTTTAATTTTGTGGGCAGCTTCGTTTCTGTTTGCGGTGTTGTACTTTAAACTCGTAAGTACATCTGCCACTTTACTGCATGACTTACAATGGCCATTGCATTGTCCCTGAGTGTGTACTACTCATTTCCGAACCTGTTATATGCGGTGATCAGCTTCGTCTCTATTTGGACTCTCTCTTTGTAACTTATGGTGTGGGCTTACGATTGTTGTAATTGACAGCTCGTTAAGTTAGCCGAAGCGTTACTTCACATAACTTTGAGACAACTTTTTGTTTATTTCTCAATTGTTCGTGAACTTGACTCTGCCCTGGACTTAGTGACCTTCCCTAACCCATCAATCGACTATCCATCCCACCCACCCCTAACTGTTCGATATGAAAAAACAGTTTCGTGTTATTGTAAATTTGGTACTGGTGAGTCAATACGAAATACTTGCATTTACCAGTTTTCGTGTTCTAACGCTGTTGTTCATATTTCTCTTCTGTTTTTCCCGGTCATTTTCGTATACAGCTCCGACAAGCAGTACTCGCGACGATATAGAAGAGGAACGGTTGGTACGCAGACAACCCTCAGGTCTGACCCGATTACTGGACATACCCGAATCTCTGGCCAACTGGATATCGCCGCTTGTAACCGGAGTCGAGGTATCGTCATTGACATCTGTGTTCAGTCGTGATTATCGTCATCACAGTCTTCATCAATGTTTGCAACAATGGGTCAATGATTGACAATGATTCACAAGGATAGAGTCAAGTCGTAGTTTGAAGAGGGATCTAATTTACGGTGCCCTTATTCCTACACTCAAACACTTATCAAGATACCGTATGGGTACATGGTTAATGTGTTTTTTGGTGGTGAGACGTCAACCAAATATGAACGCATCATGTCCTCTCTTCAGCAGACCAGGGGCGTAGTATGTAGCAATCGACTGGTCTGAGCGGCCGTTTTGCAAAACGATCGTTCATCAGTAGAAGCTAATGTCCGTTTGGTACACCAATTTTGCTAGTGATCCTGGCTTCCAATTTGTTCGTTTGTTGCAATGTTATTGTTATTGTGAATCGAACATAAAGCATTTTCGTTTCTTAGCTTAGTATGACTTTCTTTTTAGTTCAATAAAGACTGTTTCTGTGGCGTTAAGAATGCGTTAATTAGATTACCTCCTCATCTGCCCCTCATTTTTCGACTGCTTTGTAGTTGTTGCTCTTTTTTCTTACTGGTTCATACAGATTCATTCTGGTTTCCGTATACTTTGGCTCAGCATGGATTCGGATGGAATTGTGCCGTTGTTCACAGTGCTTGTCAAACGTGAGTTGGTATCCCGCGAGTATTTTTTGTGAGTTGGACACTTCGAAAGAGTGATTGGTAGGTTGGTAAGTTTCAAATGGGTCCTATAAACTCCGTATATACGTTCTGTAACATATTTCTGAGACCGCTCTGTACTTTATAGACACTTTTGCTGCCCGACCTCTGAGTGCCCGTTTTTCCTGCCTAACTGTAACATTAGCTGTCTTCAAACTGTACCCAGTAATCCCAACATAAATCCAATCTAGCTTGTCGTCGGTTCGTTAATATAACCGTGGAATAAGATGATGAGACGAACGGGGTTTGAAAATAAACTTGAATTCTTAATACAAAGGTGGTTGCTGACTCACAATTAACCACATCAGCAAAACCAATGTCCAGGCGCTTGCATCGGGACTTCATGTAAATTGTTGAGTAAGTACAAAAGTGTTTTTCTTAACTCTGACAGTACCTGAACAAAGTCGGTGTCATGTTGAAGCTGTACACTACATTAATAATCTCCAGCTAACTAATACTGTTCGCATTCGGTGGATAAACCGATTTATTCTCCGTGATAAGTATTCAAATCTCATTCCATGAATTTTTGCAGAAAGCTTGTGGTGTCAACTATAACGAATTAGTTTACCGAGGTTAACGTTGCTACATAGGTTACTGATCCACTACATTCCGATCGATCGTTGAGCGTATTCTGGAGGCGCATCTTCTGATGAAGTGGACAACGCGATTCTTGCAACGTCACCCAATCCAGGGACACGCATATCATAGTCTTTGAGAGTGTATAGACTTACAGGCAAAATCAACTTTCAGCTGTTTGAAATGAATCCGGAATTGTGCGGTTCACAACTACCACTTACATCTCATTCTCTCACTC
>JTDE01021513.1:39142-50399 GCA_014338405.1 Paragonimus skrjabini miyazakii | reverse complement strand
CAGTCGTCTGCTTGCCATCTTATGGTGTAAAGATTAACAGAATTTAATCATCGTTGTAAATGTGAATAACTTTTGTTCTTAATCGTTAATTTCGTTTGACCAGCCTCCTTTACCAAAACGTCGTCTTGAAAAGTTATACTCCTTAGTTCGAATCCCGCTTTCTACGATTGTACCTGCCTAATTTAGACATAAATTGTTTGACTCACTCAGTATGGATGTGATACAGGATGCTATATCGTAGACCCTGATGTTTTTAGTCAGGCTTTGCAAACCATAGTTCATCATTTCTTCTTGCTTGCCATCTTCTTCAGATATCTCCATTGGCAGTTTTGAAATTCGGCGTTCATTTGGAAGGATTCAATAAATGTGAACCACTCAATATTCCTCCAAATACCTACAATCAAAAAGTGCTGTTACGATTACAAGACACATTGGGTCGTTCATTGGAGCTGCAGGTTGATTGATTGTCTCATTTTTTGTGCACACACTTCCGTCGTTTGTCATAAAATACGATGGTTTGATAAAATAAGAATTGTGGCAATATCCGGTAGATTGGAAATTGTATATCGTAATCATATCCTAAACTGAAGGCTTCGGGAGCCACTTGGCTTCTAGCTAGACGTAATTAATGGTCTGAAAGCCGTCCCCGTTTGATTGAAGCGTTATGAGGTTATACAGTTTAATGAAACGTGACGGTTGAAGCCATCTTGTTGGTGCCATATTAATTCCGTTCGTAATCCGGTAATCGGTTTGCAATTGTTACTTAAGTCCTTTTCTTTCCTTCTGTTTCATGGTTGTGTGAGTATCAAGCAATAGTGTTAATCTCGAATGTACTGTCGACAATTGTTTTTCTCTCCCTGATATTCAATCATTTGGTTATTTTTTTCAACACCCATCTTGTACACGGTTTTCACAGGTGCAAGTTATCTCGCGTGCTGGTAGTGCTCGTCATCTTACGGTCAGTGGAGTGATTTGGCTAATCAATGATTCTGGTCTGCCGTTGATCTTCGCTCAGTCCTCTGCAGTGTCTGTCTCGGCCGCGGCGGCTTCGCAAAAGAATCGATTACTGGCTAATGTTGCAGCTGGTCAGTATGAGGAACACGAACAGGCCCGATCGATGTGTCCTCTGTTGTTTTCATTTGCCAACAAGAATGAGGGTTTTCTGCTTCGTGTTCGAATTGGTCGAGGGTGAGTATCTGAGGGACTCTTGCTTTTTTGCTATCTGTTTGATCATAATGTGTGTCTACTCTTTTAGGCATTACTTCCTCGATTCACGTGTGACTTCATCTGCAGTTCGTCATAATTATTGACGTTCCTTTGCCAACTGCGAAACACGTGCTGTGGCGATTCAGATAAGTCATTAACAGTACGCTGCGCTTTACCAGCTCACTAATAGGGTTGAACCATATATCTGGAGGAAGTCAGTAAAAGTTCTCTTCAGCCAGTTAAAACAACCCATAGGGTTGCCGTGGTGGTGAGGACATAGTGTGTGGTGTGACTGTATGCGTGTCCGTACCCTGTCTATCTCTATTTGTGTGTCATATATAACTCGCATGTTTTACGTTTGCGACTGATGAGGGTAAACGAAATGTTAACATATCGCAACATATGTCTTCTTACTGCACTTATGAAGTTTTTACCCTTCCACTGCTTCGTCGAAATTGAGAACAATTTTGAAACCTGTGTTAATTGAACCAGCTGGTCGTTACTAACCGTACATCGAGGCTTATATGGACAGCAGTTTGCCATCTCATCCGTTCCTGGCGTTCATTGTCGTGATTGATGTAGATTTTTGCACGTGGGTAATATACTTCACAGTTTTTTTTTACTTCCCTATTCTGTGCATTGCGCGCTCATCTGAACGCATGTGTGAGGCTGGTTGAGATTGATTATTGCAATCTCATCGTCAGTAGCTTGGAAGTGATGATTTATCACAAACACATACATG
This sequence comes from Paragonimus skrjabini miyazakii, assembly GCA_014338405.1. NCBI lineage: Eukaryota > Metazoa > Platyhelminthes > Trematoda > Plagiorchiida > Troglotrematidae > Paragonimus > Paragonimus skrjabini miyazakii. Next base: position 48,451 of record JTDE01021513.1, on the reverse strand, counting down.
GTACAGAACCTCCTTCTTACTTAACGAACCAAACGAGAATTATGGATAGATAATGTATGTGACCTATCACGGAGGATAGTCTCAACGTCCACCTAATTTGACATAGTCTCACGTGCCTCTGAATTTCGCGGCGCTTATGCCACTAAGGTTTGTCCAGTGGTGATAATAGCCCAATTCAACCGATTTTCGCTACCCGCTGGCAGGTGGTTTGTATAAGAGAGCTGACACTGGATGGGAGGAAGGGTGTTGACAAAGGTGATGTGCTTTTGTGGATACTACGTTTAGAGATCCACTTCAGTTCTAAACTTCCCATAAAGGTTGTCGGAAAGATAGCTGTCTTTGAGCAACGAACTGGGATCCGTTTGCTCCCGATCGCATGTCTAATTTCCGTATACTTTCATAGTGACTGATAAACTGGAGCGCGTATTCCATCCGAGCGTTCTGCACACGTACACCTCTTGATGGAACGGTAACGGTAAGCAAGAATTGTTTGAGTGCTGAAATGCTGTGACGTTGTGTGAAGTCAACTCATCTGGGCAGATGAATTGGCATTCACTGCGCTTCGTGTTGAAGGAAGATTTCGCATGGAGTGGATAAGCAACCAAACATCCGTGATGCAGTTCACAGGCACACTTGTCATAATGTACTGGTACTATCAAATGATCCGACCGTGGAATATACCATACGTGACAGACCTACCATATATGTCCAGCCGAACGTTGAGGGTACTTTCAGCTGTCATTCCTATACATTTTTTGTTCGTGTTTCTTGTTTGATCTTTCAATTAAGAAGAGGGCTATTTTTGTCCTCGTACCTACGTAGTTCAGACTTACTTTTTTCTGTTTCGTCAAACAGAGTAAAAGCTTATTGTATAGTGTGTATATTTTGACTCACTATCATTGGTGACTTGCATTGGACTGGCAGTTTTTTCTCATCTAAATTGCACAAAGAAGCAGCAAATGAACCAACTAAACAACTATTTCCAATTGTTCCTACACTAATTAGGCAGTTATTTCCATAGCCTAAAGATCAATTGAGACAACGTCTTCTGTGCACATAAACCTGGCCGATATTATCTGTTTAGCATTGCTTCATTAATTGCAGTCGATCTCGGGTTACGATCAACAATATCTTCAACGTTTTGGCCGAGTTAGCTCTGCGAGCGATTGCGCGAATGTGTTTGATGATCGAATAATCCGGGTTCTTCCTGTTTGTTACAGTCAATGTTGCTTTTAATACTACAGTTATTAACCACTCATGATTGTGTTCCACCGTGTCCCGGTGTCATCAACTGCCCATGGAAACGTCGCTATAACTGCAATCGGACTGACACATTTTCACGAAGTCGGTTGAGTGTTTATCAATGCGATAGGGAAAATGGACCGCGCATTTGAACAGCTGGATACGTGGTTTACAATGTTTACATCTGTTTGTAACTCAAATCGATAATCATTATCCATCATCTTCGTTTTATCAAGTTTTCCTTCCTTCCACAGTCAAGCTGTTCTGCGGACGCTTTTGATTCCATGACCTATTTTTTTGCCGCCACCACCACCACCTTGCCCGCATTTGATGTGACGCTAAAGACTTGCTCTCTCCGTAGAGATTCATGGCAGACCAACTAACGGAACATCGTGTCTAGTTATCACCTGGCTATTTTCTACCTCATAAAGAAAATGAAGGTTGGGTGATTGAACGTTCACCAATGAAAAGCAGAATATCTTTCACATAGCGCTTGTGGAGCGAGAGAGATACGCAAACAGTTGCTTCATGAGCTCCTCTTTCGTACATTCCCTTGAGCACGTCTTCCCATTAGAGGTGTTATAAGCTTCCCATGGCTACATAGTCATTTGTTCGAATTCAGACGGAATACACAAATGAAACTGAGCCGGCCATATAGTTCAAAATATTGCTACTTAATTGGAATCCCTAACTGCCAGCAGTTAGTGAAGTAATGCCAATCAGACATTATTCGCTAGTTTTATATGCACAGAAGGTGTTAACGCAGTCAGTCTTCTCCTTACATGGAACTGATGACCGTGAATCAGTTAGTCTACCGTATGGTTGGTTCGTTCATTTGATGTTGCTGTACGCGATCGTATACAGTTTACTGGTTTGACGTTAGTGACTGGCGGAAATGTGTAGCAGCTCGTGATACGTCTTCTCTATATAGGTGGTCCCGATAACTTTTATGGATATATTTCGCCATTGAATGGACAGCAGGATATTCCACACTCCATGACAAGCTGGGATGATGAGAATGTTTGTATGTTGATCCATTTTGGATCCCGTCGTATTTAGTGTTTTAACGTAACCAGTTGGGTGGCAATACTTCCTTACCGTTCCCTTAGTTGCTAGACAGCTGATCATAAGTTATACTCATCTGGTCTCTGCTCATAAAACGAACGCTATGGACTGTAATCTTTGCAACACGTTTAAGTATGGACAACCCTTGTTTTTGAGTACTCGATGGAAAATGTCACGTAACCACGTCTACTTTGTGCGCTTGTGTGCATGTGATTGGATTTTGTTCCCTCATCCACATTGGTTCTGTCTTTCTCAGTTTACTATCGTCCGGCTCCAATTCAGAACACACTCAATCCAAATCCTTCCCGGCCTGGTCTCCTGCCATTTCTTTGGACAAACGCGGTGTTGACATGCTTCAGTTGAAGGTTATAAATTCTAATAATAACCGGTAAGCCAGACCACCTTACCGCTTCTTTCAAATGCCTTTTTTCTAATTTGCTTGTGAATGTCTGATCGATGCGTATAACCAAAACCGTAAAGCTTTCAGTTTGCTTGGCACGATTAATTCGCCCTGGCTTAAATCACACTCCGTAAATTGTTGTACAGTTACGAACGTGAGAAGGACCCCAAGAATTCCTACAACTAACGATCATGAAACTAAAGCAGCATTTTCCCGAAACAAATCTCATTAGAGCAGTGAAAAACGTAAATGCGTACGATTTATGGCCTGGCAAATTTCTCTGTTTATTATCAAGTGCTACGTACTACAGGACAGGAGATAACAAATCGGAAAACAGATGTCAAATGTTAAACTATACATACGTTACCGTGGCAGTGCTAAACTAACACTAATGTCTCAAACCAACTCTCTCAATATACAGTAACAACCGGGGCTTATTAGCTGCGTAAACAGCTGTGAATGCTTACGTTGGATCCACCTGATGATAACTGTCCAGAATATAAGCAATCGCGGATACTGGTGGTCTTTGTGATGATTGCTAGGTGCACACATGGGTGTTAGCTTGCATCTGCACCACATGTTTCCTCACCCATACTGGACTGTGTTCCGAGATCCGAAACCTCAGTTACCGTTCCGTCATGCCGATCTAGTCAGCCAGGCAACTACATGAAAATCGGTAAATGATACGGGATCTGGCGAACGGAGACGTCTGAGGCTTTAGAGGTGGGATTAGCATCCGTTTCGTGGTGTAGGTTTACACCACCTCTGCGACACTATACGTCTGCAATATAGCGGCCTTCAATTGGCGTTGTAGGGAAGTACTGACACCATCCTCTTTCATCTTTGACATCACCATCACTGTTTGTTCGTGCGGCTTTTCCTTGGCAAACTTGGAAATCAATGATTGCGGGTACCCGTCGTCCAAAAAAACCTGGTTAATTAGTTACAGTTTACTCTGGATTGTGTCCTGAGTACAAATCTTCCGGACTGTATTGAATAACGTTTTGATGAGGCTTTTTTGGAATGCCTTATTAGTAACTGATTTGCGAATAGTTCCGCCATTTGTTTTCCTTGTATGTTTAGTTTCACATCTGACTCGTGTTTCCCACTTTATAGTCTTCTATTCTGTAGTACGTGTGCACTGGGTAATATGCAGAGAAATTTGCCAGGTCGTAAATCGTGTGCGTTAACGTTTTTGACTGCTCTGCTTAGATTATGGGAGTGGTTGTGATGTGTAACCACTTCGAGTGAAGAACTCAAGTGGATTTCTGCTTTGGACCGTCGAGGTTTCTGTCCAATCGTACGGGTTAGCAAGGATGAGATTAGGAAGAGGATGTCTGATTGTGAGAATCGAACATATGCAATCGTTCAACGTTTGTCTAACAAACTTTCAGTCGTTTGATTGTGCTATGTGGATGTCAACTCCCCCTCATCTACCAATCCCAACACTCTTAGCCCATATCGTATTCAGTTGGTTTGAAGTGCCCGGTTTCTGTTTCTTTTCTTGGTTACAAAATGAGAACACATGAATAGTAATGAATCCTTTTATGTACCAACTTGAATTGCTCCAACAACAACAGCAACCACGTATACATTGCTCACAATGATGTGAATGTTGAACTTGCTTTTCTTGTTTTACAGTCCTGATTTAGTGTACCATGTCGGATTTGAGGTACGCGAAGGACATGGACGTCACGCTGTCACTACGGTGGTTACATTCAGACCACGTTATGTGATAGAGAATTGGTGTGGGCTACGATTACAAGTTGCTCAACGAGGATGTGCGCGAACGCGTTTGGGGGATTCAGGTACGCAACAGTTCTTATCCCGATAGAATGCAACCGCTGGATCGTTTTTACCTCTCATTCTTCCATGTGTAATCTGATCTTTTTCTACCAATATTGTACGTCGGAATTCAGCACTGAAAGGCAGTCTGCGTGTTTCATCACATTTCATAGGTTTTAGTAGCAATCACCAGAATGTTGTGTACATTGAGACGTGTGAATGAGTGTCCGATAACAGACTCAACGTGAACATGACAATACACAAGGTTGGTTGAATTCTAGAATAAGTTAATAGGCGATTACACAGCCGTGTGCATTTTGGGTCAGGATAGCGGTTGATCAGTGACGGATTCTGATTTGACGATAACATTGTTTAGGCCCTGTGTCCGGAAAGTATATAGACTAAGTGGCATAAATTTAATGCATCAAATATGCACGATCGTCACATCATTATCCGGATTTCGAACCTACTCGATTTGTAATCTTTGCTGTAGGAAAATGCGTTCATCATGTCTACCTGAGATCTGGGTCATCGTTTGACAACTGCGCTTACTTGGGACATTCGTGTTGTGTCTTGACTACTAAGAATGTAGACAACTATTGAACTGCATCGTGTGCAGGCGCGCACACACGAGAGTCACTGAGGTGCATGTTGCACTACGATCTTGTCAGAATTGTATTACAAACAGGGCTTCATCGCGGTAGAAGCGTGTCTTATCGACCACCGTTCGCCTATTACAAAGGTCACCTGATCAAACCACCAGTGCGGACACTAAAGCCAGTTTGAAATTTTATGCGTCCACCATGCCTCTACAGTGTTTCATGTATATGTTCACCCACTTAGTAAAGGAGGATCGGCTGATCGTAAACTCATCTTCCCGGACTTTCGGTTCTCTCTTCGGAAGAGTAATGTATGTTCCTGGATGCTATTGTGAGCTAACTTTCTTTCCGCTCCCAAAACGAATTGCCGAGAAATAGCGTTTACTATACTAAAAGGCAGCTTCTTATTTGTAAAGAACATTCCCACGAATTCTTACTGTTTGTGATCATTGGAGGTGTTATGTTAGATCACCGGAAGCAACTTGTTAGGTATGGTCGATCCTCATGACCAGTTGTTACACCGATTGCATTCTTGACAGTGGTGTCCTCAAAATGATTCCATTGTTACCTGCGTTTGTTAAAACCATCTTAATTCGGAATGTAACATCGACCGCGCTCGTATATTGTGCGGTTGACACATAGTGATCCGGATTTAAGAAAGACCCGGGTACCGTTTTCTCCTATGCCGCAGGTAAGTGGTCGATCAATTGACCAACGGCTGTTTGTATTGCTTGATACATCTGCTTGAAAGCTTACAGGTTGCGCGTTTCGGTTGACTAGGCTCATTGAATTTGCATGCTCAGTCGTTGCTGGACTTTGTGCTAACAATGACTGAATTAAGCTTGGAAATAGAGAGAGCTTAACTCGAACAGATTACTTACCACGCGCTCATCTTGTATTGTTCTGTAACAGCCATTGTGACCTTGGATCAGGGTTGCAGCCAGGCATTTCATTGGCCCCGAGATGATCTCGATCGCTTTTTGTGCGTTCGGGCCTTGTTGAACGGTAACACCTCGCTGTCTCAAAACGTCACTTCTACGGGGAAAACAAGCTCCACCTGGTCTGGTGGGTTTCAAATCGACCGGCCTTATGCTTTTACTGTAATGCTCAGGTGAGTTGGCCTGTTTTATTGAGATATTCAGTAGTGAAATGGAACGACAATACTGTATGTCTCGATTGCGAAGGAATCGTCTTCCCCTAACCTGAACAACGCACCGTCTTTTTCAGATTGCCAACCTCATCCAAACTGGTCAAAACGCTTCATTCAGATATCAGCAACAGCGACGGCTTTTCGAGCACACTGTTAAACCGTCTTTTTCTTCGTATCGTCATTCTACTTCGCGCGGCCACATTTCATGTGCGCATCGAGGACGCGAACGCTCTGCCCCCTCCGTTTCGGCTGGAAAATATGAGCTACGTAGCCCTTTCGTATCAACAGGTCACGTCCACGCTACTCACTCCTGAGAACTCATCCGTAACAGTGACCAGCACGCCTAATTTGCGGCGTGCACGTCGACTAGGTTACCGAACACAGTCCAGATCGGAGCAACAGCGACTAAGCACAGGCGAGTTGGATGGCGATTCCTCGGTGGATACTGGCGTCGAAAACGTTGAAAATGACAAATCTTGGCTTGGTGGGGCAGTCCAGTCTTACCTGAGTCCCCAAACGTCGACACCCTATGCACTGGAAGAACCACAATATGCACCGACTATTATGTTGCACGTTCAAGTGAGTCATATTTAAAAAATAATGACTATGATAGCAGCATGTTATGAACAAGAACGGACTCGGTCAGGTTAAGTTCCACAAAATGTTTGTGAAAATGACCGTTAGGATGAATTAACAGTTAGGGAAAACGCGAACTGCGTCATGGCTTTTTTCCCGATTGGGCTAACCGGAAAGCTAACCCAAATCCTAAGGCTGTAATCAAGTGTGAATGTTGTTCTATTTGAAATCTCCGACCTTCCATTAATACAATAAACGATAAGTTGATTCTAAGTTAGGAATGAATCTGCACGTGTTCAATCTTGACGCAAAATTCAAGGTTTCTCAAACTGACACTTATATTTCAACAACGAGCAGCTTACTACATCCTGTCTTGCTGTCTTTCTATTGACCGATTCGTTGAGTGGTCTTGGCTACCATTTTCAAATGTACTGTATTGTTCTTGCGTTGACGATTAAATCTGGGTGACCACTGTTGCTCGCGACTTTGTAGTTCTCCTGATATTAACGACCACTTTCTAACGCGTGCAACACGATTTATGAGGGAGCGTGTTTTGGCTGTCTCATTTTCCGATTATCTGCTCTTGGTTCCTGATAATCTCACAGTAATTAAGGTCATCTGTAAACCTGTCTTGTGCGAGCTCGTCCGAGTCAGTCAGAATCTATTAACCTTCTCTCTGGTTCATGTTCCTCCTTATGCCACCATTTACCTATAGTTTGACACCACCAGTCAATCTGTGCATTAAGTTGTCTGTTGTGTCCAGTTCACTTCCATCAAAATCTTACGGGTTTGTGGCCTAGCTCTACTGGGCTGATTACTTCTTACTCCCTATCTATATTTTTTATTGGTCCCCATTTCGCAATTTGTGTTTTTTTAACACCCTTATATAGATGGACATTTTTTTTCATTTCTGAAGGGTTCTTGACGTTGCTGTTTCATTGAATAATCTCCCATTTTGACATACTTGTTCTCCGTTTCCTAACGTGACACATTGTGCGTTTTATTTGTAAGAGTTGAACTCTATCAGAGGTCGATTACAATTTGTTGCATACTTTCATTCTATCCATACAGTGTGGATAAAATGTGCAACCGATATTGCCTTAACACTAAAACCATAGTTTGTTTGAAGCCTAAAACCAGCTCACGCTATTTTTTTCTGTTAGTCCCCGTCTCGTACTGCGACATGGCCAGATCGTCACATATGACGCTTCTACTCTCCTTGTATGAACAAAGTTGTATACTATTGTTGAACTCTGATATGAATCAGCACTGGATCTGATTTATGTGAATCATCAAACTGTATTGAGTGGCAAGCGGTGTTTAACATGTTTCCACCTAAATTCACGACTCTTCGTGAAACCTCATTGTGCTATGCGTTTTTGTTAAATATTGAATTAATTATCATTGTCATGTTGTTTTGCTGTATTTTCATCTGTTTTAGGGCGGACTGAGTGCTTTCTATAACCTAGAGCAAGTGGGGTTGGGCAAATCTTTGATCTACGACAACTTTGTCTATCTGACAGTTTTCGGTCCGTTGGTAGATCGATTCACGGAGTCCGGTACACCACCGGCCGACTCGTTCTCCTGTGACTTCGTATTTGACGTGCTGCCCAACACTCACCGTGTGGTCTATTCACCAAAAGTGAGTGGCACTCCCAGTTTCCCTTCAACGCTATTTTGCTCTACGCATCTTGAAAAATAAGCTTTTGTAAAACCATTTACGCGCTCGCCTAATTAATGAGGGCCAATCAGTTCGTTGATCTTAGATCGCACAAGTCAGACTTTCAAATTTTCCGAACAGTTCACTGAACACCCACAATCAATATCCATTAATATGTACTGTTTATCCAGTTTTATAGCTATTTCAGAATAACTGGTTTCGTGTAGACGTCGAACCACGTATAGCATATTGGAAAAAGGCTTGGGTCTGGTGCGCGCAATCAAATGTTTGTACCTGGATCTAGTTGAAGATACAGTGCTTTTTTTGAGTATTCCCGAACTTGTAAAATATGTCCTCGAACTGTGATAGCCTGTTAGGTCACATCGAATTTGTAATGATAAGCGGAACGAATTGTCCTTGAATAATACAAACAGAACACGAAGTTCACTAGATGTATTCATTTCCTACACTTATTTCAATCACACACGTGTAATATTTAATGTTAGAATAAACGAACAGTTAGCTGAAATCAAATGAACACTTCCCAAAGCTTCCGTGACTCTGGTTAGGAAAGCCAATGTAACTGTTAAGTCTTTTTGAGCACACAACAAAAGCTTGTGGTGAGTGATTAACAGGGTCTCAGTAAACCTGGTTGCATATCGTGATCACATGGAACGATGAATCTCCTTCGGCTATTTGTCTAATATGAACTAAATTCCTAGTGATCTATGAATCCTAGATTCGGTTGATTGACTCTCACATATTATCCGGTAGACTCATTGATTGACGCTGCCATTTTGTTAGGTGTTTCTATGCTTGTTTATCCGGCTGT
>JTDE01021513.1:26813-39042 GCA_014338405.1 Paragonimus skrjabini miyazakii | reverse complement strand
CCGCATTCGTAAGTGAACACATAGATGCAATGACTGATCAAGTGAACAGAATCCGGAACTCTTTGCTGGTGGCATTGAGATGCTTCAGATGTAAAGCCAATCCGAGGCTTTATTTTAATTATACCATTGAGTTCTTGTCCTCATTGGGTAAGACAGTGAACATTGCTTTCTCTGCTGCAAGTTTGGTCTCGTTATGAACAACTAGCTGGTTGTGATACTTGGTGCACGTGCCAAATTGTTATTCGAACGCAACACATCTTTCAGTTGTAATGTTTCCTCTGTTGTTTTGACCGTGTGTATTGTCCCAGCTCTGTGGAACAGTGGTCCTACCATACAACGTTTGTGGTGTATCCGTGAAAATCTGAGAGAATTAAAGTAATATCCCGTCGATGTGGGTTTCCGGTTTACTGCGCGCCTGATCGTCCCATCAGGTTTTCTGATAGTTGCCACATCGAAAAATACCATTCAATTATTGCCGTCATATTCATACATGAAATGTTTGTTGGTATGAAGTGAATTAGACGTGGTCAAAGGGTTTTTCATTTGATCCTGATCTTTCGCGGATAGCATTTCATCATCCAATTCTCTGTTGAAGAATAATCAAACTGGTTGTGTCTGACGCTTCGTCTTCCTGTTTCGCCTTGAAAATATCAGCAAACAATGAACCTGTTGGACTTCCAGTTGCCGCTCCATCGAGTTGTTTGAAGCCGCTGTCGTTTAAGTTAAACTTCACATTTTGTGTGCACAAATGTATCAGATCTTTGAGAATCGGAGCTTGTATACCTGCGGAACACGGATAAGTCAAAATATAGTCACGTAAAAAATTGACAATTTCAGTCAATAGTACGTTAGTGAACAACCATTGAACGTGAAAGGAACCCATTTTCGTGTTCCATATGTTGACCGCTCCAAGAGCTAGCAGATGTTCATAATTGTCCCGGAGGCTGTTTTGACAATTTGAGAATGTCTACCAACCACCTTGCAACCTGGCGATATGGAGATTTATTCATAGAAAGAATAGGTCGAATAGGCATATCAGGCTTGTAAATTTTTGGAGGACCATACTTCCATAGTCTTTCAACCAATTGGTTTAAGATCCTGGTATTGTGTAACACTAATGTCTACACTGACGTGCTGTCTGCCTCTCGATCAATTAACCATTATCGAGTTGGGCGTCGTGTCCGAATTTCGTAGCGTCTGAAAGCACTGTTTATTTTAGCTAAGTTGTCAGATCTGTTGAGAACGACCGCGTCGGATCCCTTGACAAGTTTCACTGTAATGATATTTTCATGAACTTTCAATTATTTGAGAACACTTAGATGTTGTTTGGTGAGAACACATCTTTGACGGACAAATGAAACGCAGAATTATTTGTTCACATCAACTGCTTTGACTGTAAACCAGTTCACATGCTCCGATGAAGAGGGCATGAGGTCAAAAAGCTAGTCAAACAAGTTTTCTGATTCGGCTTTGATGTACGTTCTCTTCGAGTTGCGAAACTTCACTTTAAAATTTAGCCCAAATGAAGCGGTTCCCATTTTTATGGGAGTAAAAGTTATTGTTGATAAATTTGTCACCTGCTTGTGCAGCTCTGATTGAAAATCGGACAGAGCATCATTAATCCTGACAGATCTTTATAGTTTAACGTAGTACACTCCTTTTTTTCGTTGAACATTATCACTCGAATAGTCGTTATACTTAATCTTGCATACAAGCATAAGTAAATCTGACGAAGATAATAGCCGAAATTGTTTACGCAGAAGCTGGATGAGTTTGGATTTGATAGTCTCGATATGAGACGTGTAAAATAGTTTAATTGTCCATGGCAAATCCTACTGTACCCTTACGGATCCGTTACTGGAAGTTAAAATGCATTTACTTTGGTAACAAACGCGTTAAAACAACAGGTGCACAGTACAATCTATGAGAGGGCGCACATGTCGGATAAAAGGAGACATTGAAAATGATTTTCTAACCCCGGTAAAATAAAGACGTTGATTTCATGGAGACCATCTCGCGTTGTTGCTCAAAGTAGTTCCCAATCAACCTATGAATTGAGACTTGCGTTGCAGCCACCTTTGATTAGCTTTGTCAAGAACGTTTTCAAACACAACACAGGACTTTCTTTGTGCCACATTCTGTGAAGCTGTTTTCTAATTAGCACATACACTTCTAGGTGCGGGTTCTTTACTAATATTGAAAAAAAAATTCGGCTGAAATGTTATCCGTAGATGGCACCATAAGACAGTTTTATTTGTTTGAATTGGCTAAAAGGAATAGTATGCATTAGCTTCCGGCCAGAATGTGATAGGTGAACCAATTGTAGACGCGGTTATTTCAACGTTCAGTGAAATATCCCAGAACAGCTGTGGAATATGGTCAAAGCCTATTGTAGTAGGTTACTGATTGCATGAGAGGTCGAACAATCCATCTTTCGAGGCAAACGAACCCAACAGGCGAGAAATGTTGGGGGAAAGTATGCGACAAAAACATCGGATGGACTTTTAAGTAAACCCCTGATGTGTTGTAGACTAGCAATTCGGTTCGTAAACGCGATTGGCGAGGCAACGTGCGAATTGCACAATAATGATCTTGTTTTATTAAACCACCTTTCATCTCATAATGATATATTGTCATTACTATTGTTAGTAACACACAACTGTGGAAACGGATCGAATTTTGATTTGATATCATGAGTTACACTCAATAACAGAACTGAGTAAACGGAAACCAAGAGTAAAACGTAGAAAATAAAATGCGACGATAATAAAATCGAAACAATTGTTGCCTGTTTCATATTGCATATGATTTTGTGATTTCTTGCTGGGTTTTTTTCTGTGTTGACCTGATGTTTGGTAATACCTGTTGGTCACACTATCTTCTAGTCAGTTTTCTGATCGTTGTGAATGAATCAATTATCCTTTGCCTTCTTGTTGCCCGGACAGCAAGAGCACTAGGCTTTACAAGGTTCGGTGGGCAAACCAAACCATTGTGAAGTGGGTTGCAAGTGCTCTCTCCCTCTTCTATATGTCAGCTTCTGTAAAGGCACACACAGTTGGTCAACGTCTATGTGGGTGGTATGAGGGATAACACTTTTGTGGAGATGTGACGAATTGAATTTGGAGGAATTAAATCACTATGCGATCTATCTACAGGATGTTACTGTTCGATACGGTTTAGAAGAGCCATACCGTAAGAACCTGATTGCGCATCATATAGGTATTCCCTCTCTCTTGCAGATGAAATCTTCTAATTTTCATTATCTCAGCTGTTGTTTTTCGATTTAATTACTTAGTTGGGAGTCTTGACCCAACTGCAAGAAGTTAAGGCTTCGGCTGGATTCGAACCAGCGACAGAAACACCATACCCAAACGCGGCAAGCGCTCTACAAGCTGAGCCACGAAGCCACGCCAGCAGCTCCGGAATTTCACATTTGGAATCTGTAACCCACCCATCCCACTGTCTCATATGGAATCCACCAAATGATCCAGGGGATCAACTGCCCCGTCAGGATTTCTCGAACAGCTCATGCCGAAATCCACCAGCGCCATTGTCAAGCGTAGAAATTGTATTACTAACAAATAGTTTGGCAGATTTACGATTTTGGCTAACTCATAGAGTTAGTCCTCAAAACCGTTCACAGAGGCATAGGTGCCATAGGCTACGTGGTCCAGGCAACGATATTGTCTGTGTCTTGTTTACACACTCGTTAATGCTGTTGATAACCGCGCACGGATACCTCTGATATTAAGATTAATGAGTTCAAACCGAAACGAAAACTTTATCATCCTGACGCTGGATGTTAACTCAAATTATCATTCAAACACTTACTAGATTGGAACCTGGGGTGAATGTTGTTTCCGACTTGTATTTTTGGACAAGTTTAGGAAAGCTGTCATTAGATTGCTGTTTTAAGAAGTTAGAGTAAAATATCAATACATTTGGACATATTGAGCAATAAAAAGCACACGTTAAGCCAACTAGCCGATTCGATGAGGCCATTCACAGCGAGGTGAGGCAAGAGGATGTTCTCCTGTTTTAGTCACCAAAGACGACGTCGTCTGCACACTTGTCCGTGGAAATGGGTATAAGGCTGACTTGAAAGTACAATAAGTATGAAGGAAAACTTGCACCTTGGAGAATATCCGACCAGCGGAAGAACATTTTTGACTATATAAACGTGTAAACTGAGAATGATTCGAGAAGTGCTCGTTTAACAACACCACGTGAATAGAATTATTGCCATAACTTTTGAGAAGACAAAAGAATTATCCTACCGATGCAGATAAATGCATTACTTTAATGGGGGAAACAGAACTAGACTACCCTTGCATTTACTGTCCGTAGATGATAGGATCCATTAGACACTAGCGGACGATTTCTCAACATAGTGGACCAAGATTGACAATATGCAAACGGCTGTGGATTGGCACACTTAATCTGCAACATCAGGCGTTCTCAAAAAAACTTATAACCCAACTGCGTTGCCTGCACTTGATCGTAATTTGGTCGTGCCTTCCTTTGGTATCGGTGTGATGCTGGCAGTTTTTTTGTGGTCAGCAATCTTTCTGTGTAAGACGCGTTGTGTGTGGTTATCTACGACAAGCCCGACCCTACTTTCAACACATTGGTGACAGCTGGTTTCAAGTCGCGTTTTTTATTTGCATATAGCTGCGTGTTTACTAAGAAGGGAAGTGTCAGGAAAAGAAAAGGAATCACACATAGAAGATGAAGGAACGTTCAGTGAACCTCCAGAATTATGATCCGAATCGATGTTTTCGTATGAAATGGCTGACACCAACAGACTGTTTCATAACCTTCCGGGATTTTCTACAGCTTCTGCGACCGAATTTGCAGTGTACCTTTCGCGCCCAAGGGCTCATCGTACACATTACCGATGTCCAGAATCGATTACATTAGCAACGTAAAATGAGTCTGCAAAGCCCAGCTACCCTTTCGTCACACTAACACTCGTCTTCCTTGTACCTGTCTCACAGCTATATTATAGTTTTGATAACGCCATACGGGTACATGTACACATAGGCCTGGATGTTTGCCACTGGAGTCAGGTGATCTGTAACGACTTTTCTACGTACACGATAATAGTCGTCCGTGGTGAGTTTACGTGCATACGCTTTTGTTCTACTCAGTTTCAGCTTCACATCAATATCATTCACACACCAAACGGTCTAATTGGATTCTGAATTTCCGTGTGTTTTTTCGCCTTTCAATCAGATACCTGGACGCCGTGCCCAACTCTGGTGGCTCTCCGATGCTGGCCTCATCTTCCACGAGGGTAGCTCTTCACCCCTCGAACCTGGTGAACGTGCCAGCGGTAAATTCCAACCCAGTCGACAATTTGTACTTGATGTGGATATCCAGGGTTCATCAGACTCGAGATCGAGCACTAGCCGCGGGGAACGGGGACCTTTTCGGATGGACGCGGACACGGCTAGACAGTTTGATGTTGCGCAACTGATTGTGGCACCTGTGAACAAACGCAGGAAACATCTGCAGACGTGGCGAATTGATCAGGTTGGTTGTCGTGATCATCAGAATGCAAAACTCTGTCTTGTGTTCGTTTTCAACGGTGACCAGATTTCCTTGTACATCTACTGTACACTACTGTGTTTCCCGATTAGAAACCTTCCAACTTGTGCATTGTCTAGGAGTTAGCTGTATCAGTTTACTCTGTAGACCTTTATATTCAGAATTTCATATGTTTTTTTCTTCACGTTTCCTAAAATTTCATTCTGCATTCGAATTAGTTTAATGGAAACAATGCTTATTGTCGGTCATACGTGTGTTGACTTATGTCCCTTGGTTATGTCGAATGCTGCGGCTCCTCAGGTTCTGGAATCTGTGGAATATTCAACCCACAGGCTATCATAAGTGTCATATGGCAGTAAATGGCTGCTTGTCGTCATCGGATAGAGTAAACAAATCAATGATGTTCACATATTCTCCATTGATACTAAATATACTATCGGCAGTATACTGCAGATGACGGAATCTTTAAACATGTTTGCATGAAAGGATTAAACCAGACGGAGAACACTCGACAGCTCTGGAGAACCAATTAGACGGTTTCTCATGGCCTTTCATCCTGTTTACTGAGTGAACATGTGACTTTCGTTGAAGTCTCACTTATTTCTCTGGAATTTCACCACAAATTACTGCATCATGTTCTACCCAACAGAGGTTCGACGGTCCAATACGGGCGACGTTCAACGTTCCTGGTACGACATGTACAAGTTGGTATTTCTGCCAAATTTGTGCATATCACTTCAATTGAAACTCTTCGGCTCAATAGCCTGATCAACGTACTAATGAAATTATCGATGTTCGTGAATGACCGTAGAACTTCTGTACAGTATACTGTCTGAGAACTCGTATGCTTCTGTTCAAGTTTTCCTGCAACACTAATACACGAGACTTCAAAGCTCAGTTGATAGAGCGCTTGTCACATTCGGACATACTGTCGTTGAGTGGAGTTCAGCTGGTGACCAAATTTTTCACAGTTAGGTCTATTCTAAAGCTTTAGAACTGTTTTCAATTATGTGTTGTCTGTGTGTGTGTGTGTGTGTGCGTGCAGAGAAACTTACGGGAAAACCATGCAGCTAACATGAAGTAATACGTATAGCATAAGTTAACGGATGGTACCTAAACCATGAATAGGTTGCACACAGATTACCCCGGTGATTTGCAATGCCTAACCCAATAACCTCGAGATTACTCCGTAGCGATAGTATCGACTAGCTTTCATACGGTCGTCGGTTCCGACCTCGAATTCAACTGAGCTTCCAGTTTCCGGTCCCCGTGTATCATGTGACAATCGTCATCCTTTTTTGTTGCCGGACTTGACGTCGCTTTGCACATAGTTGTTCGTCGCCTTATGGGCCCGAAAATTTTTATCCATATGCAGTCAGTTGCATCTCTTTCATGAGGTTTCCTACTGCTCCTAAGTTGCCATGTTTCTCCATACCATAGAACAAGTTTACGAAATGCAAGTTACTAATAAATTTGCGTTGTATATCGAGGTGAAATATGAGGGTTGATGTGGTTGAAGGCTGCGCCTATGAGCCTCTGCTTGTTTTCAGTGTTTCTGTCTTGTTGGAAATCTGCACACCACATATTTGTATCGTTTGTTAGCCTTATTGCGAAATCTCCTAACACACTTGTTTCAATGATTAGGGCGCATCTACGTTCATATCCAGCGGTACATGTACTCTCGGGATCACTACCACACATGTGCCACGGTAGCACTACGCATTTGCAGTTTGATCTCAATATGGTTTTCTAGTTAATCCTTTTGACGAAAGCTGCTCCTGTCTATCTCACGTGTTGGACGATCTTCCTACTTCTCGCCGAACCGTTCTGCTGCCATTTACTGATGAGTAGCGCGGTATTGTACGATACATTTGGATAAATAGTGTGTTGTTGCGTAAACTACAATTTTATTAAAATGGCCATCAGTAATAAAAACAGTGGACAATGCTTGTTACGGGTGACCTATTACGTTCCAATGGGGTGTCACTTTTGCCGGGAAATATGTTTGCTTTGTTGAAGTTCACATCTATAGCTCTCATGTGCATATATGTTTAAGGCGCATTTGGTTGGTGCTCTCATTTAGACCTGAATACCGTGAATTGCTATTTGTATATTCTTGAATTGAGCGAACGTAGTCTGTTTTCCGAAAAACTTGTCGAACATTCTGAGTCTAATCAATTGAAAGGGCTAATCAGATCACATTAAATCGATTTTTCGGCTGCTGAAAAAAACAGAAGCTTATATCATTACCAATACAGCATGTCACTCAAAGGTCTCGGAAGCGTTTGTTGTATTCACTTCTCGCTGTTCTTTTGTTCTCTTTATTCACAGCATGGTCTTCTCGTCAACAGTGCTTTGTATTGCGTGCAAGTCTACCGACAAAATCTGCCCTCATCCGCCACTTCTGGATCCACTGTGAACACCGACTTTGTAGGTACTCCTATCCTGGCCGCCCGTCCTCGAGCGTCAGCCACTCGTCTTATCAGTCCGTTAATCACCCCGGCCGTCATATTGCCACTATGGCTCCGACCTGGCTCCGGACGACTCCGCGTCTATCTTTATCTGGACGGAGTGACGCGAGTGCTTCATGTGGAAGACGAAGCCGAACCTCCCTCTCGCAAATTATTGTCAGAATCTAGCACTTCTGCTGGTACTGGTATCAGTTCATCAAGATGGGGGAATGCAGTGTTTATTGATAGCATCACACCACAGGTTCATATCGTTTTGAATTTTTAGTACTGTCTTAGATATTCATGGCTTTAAAGGTGTTCTTCATTATGTAGAGAGGAATAAATGGATTGGCAACGACAACAATTTTGAATAAGAGCTCTGTCAAGGCCTTAATAACCTGAAGGCATCTTGTCCCCAAATAGTCCCACTCAGTGTTTCCTAACTGGAACATTTCAGCTCTCATGGAGGGGGGGGGGCGATTGAGGTATAAAGGAGCCTTAGCATTGACTTATATGCATTCATTGACGCAAGTAGATAATGATCAGCCGAATACAAGCTCCAAAAGTCCAAGCGTTACCCCCTCCCCTACAAAAAGCGGTAAAATTCTTGCAAGAGTTAGAGTAGTATATTGTACCGGATAGGAACCCCAGCAAAACGTCTATTTTGGATAAGTCTGTCACGCAGTTTCCATGCAGCAACTGTTTCATTATGCACTGCTCACATGCGACAGTGCCTTCTCCGAGCAACAGTATCACAAAATTGCAACGGCATTTTGCATTATTCAATAGACCGGAGTTAAGTCGCTCAAATGGACAATTTGGTTGGCAGCATCGATGTTATGGCAACTTACCGTTGGCCGTAATTAAGCCTCATTTATTCCTGAAGGCTGGGGGGACGGGAAGATTAGACTGTTCCCGGTAGTGAATCGTAAAGGACCGAACTCTGTTGCCCAAACGTTGTTGTTGTTGTTGTTGTTAAAAACTGCATGACTTATACAACTTCGGCCTGGAGATGACTGGATTTTCCACCGTGAACACTGACGATCCCTGGGTTCTGTTCCCCAAGGCTTTTCGGATGCCTATTTTTGAGGATCTGTATTCAGCCTCATTGCCTGTCCACCCGTTTACATAGTCCTTCTGTTTGTCTTCAATGTCTTCGATATCTATCCTTCAGGTGGCATCCATTATCGCATCACAACAGCTTCCTAAAAGAAATCCAGCTTAATTATAACCGGCGACCAGTTGTCGAAGCGTATGTGCAAACAACCGACCTACCCTTTTGCGCTGCTCAGCTGCAATTCTGTGACGTGATTAGTGACCGGTTGCCCTATTAAACGGCTTCCAATGCACGTAAATCAACTAATATTTCAATGGAAATATTTTAAAACTACATCATTTACGTGATTGTAATGGGCCGTTCGACCAAAATGGTTTTGTAAGAGAGCGATCGACTGGTATAAGTTGGGTAACGTTGGTCTAACAGTTCACTTGAACTCACTCGTAAGTATGTATCGTCCTTTTTTCCGTCGTTGACCTCCAAAGTTGATCATGGGTACGCATCATTTATCCAAAATGCTGTCCACTTTGAGAAGTTTTAACGTGTTGCGTTCTTCTGTCTGAATCGAAGAGTTAGACGCAGATCCTCGATTGATGATGACCTTGATCGATTATCTCGACAAAAAATCAACAGAAATCACAACCTGAGTAGTGTGCACACTTTCTGGCAAGCAACGTACGGAACACGATTCAGCCATCTATTAGCTGCTCAGTATTGACAGTGTTCTGACTCCATAACAAAATCTCAAATCGTACGCCGGAGGGATGCGCGCGAAGGTTCTCTTAATCAACGGACACGTAACCCTTCCCAACCGTAATCATGTTAATCTGGCGTTTGTTTGTAAAGGCCCCAATACGAATTGCAGATGTTATATCATAAATGCCTATCCCTGTTAGCTTCATGACCGTCTCCAAACGAACTGGCGCGTACAGATACACACGTGGTGGACTATGCGGTTGAGCGTTCAACTGATAAGTAAGCAATCAGAAACGCACAGGAGAAAAGGGACCTACAAATCAGTTTCGTAGAAGCATCACATATTCGTTTACTCGGTTGATTACAGTTTTGTCCGGACAAAAGTTACCTGCGGTAATGGAGACGTTCTAACTAACGATCGTCTTGCAACGTTGCTGATTTTTTCCACTGGCCTTGCAAGCTTTAGGAATGTGTGTAGTAGGAGTGACTACTTTATTCTTGAAACGATTTTGTTTGCATGACCGCATACATCTGGTTTACTTCTCACTGCTTCTTTTGTTTCAGTTAACTTCAAAGCCTGAACACCTTGCCACCAGCAATCTGGCCCTATCACAAAAGACATCCGAAGTTTCATCGTGTGATCATTCACAATTTCGTGTAAGTCGTGTTGACTCTACCTTGCGCATCATTATCCTGCTTTTCTGTTTATGAATTGAACGTTAAGTAATATTGATCTTATCGCTAAGCCCTTCGGGTTACACGTTGTCTTTTATGATGCTATGTGGTCGTAGAGTTCCATCAACTCTTTTTATCGAGTCCTGTGCTCTCTGTTCCTCACTCAGGTGCTTGTCTCTCTTCCGTTGGGCATTGGTGTGAGTGTGGTGTCCATGTTTGCAGAGGAGTTGGTCTACGCCTCGTTGTTTAATCTCCGTCTCTCTTTCTCACGCGCTTATTCGCTGGATGTGTTTGATCGAGTTGCAGTCCAAGAGGCTTTGGAGCCGGATTCTCCTCCAGCCGGTGGTCTGAATGTAGCTGGTGATGTGCTCCTAGGTTCGGGTGGCACGCGCACCGACACCACGCCGATTGGCAAATCGAATGATACCGTGTCTTTTGAGGACGCCGATCTGATGAACAACTGGGTCGAGGTTGATTCGGGGTTTCAGCCATATACACCGCGGGATTCGTTGTCTGATTTTGTCCGATTGGACGTGGGTTATGTTCAAGTGAGTGCTTATCAAGGATCATTTACACACGACTGAAATGAACCGGAAAACTTACTGCATAATGCGTGGTCTTGGACTGCACAGCCCCAATTAGCCACACAACGGCGAACATCCGATGGTACTTGATTTCTCTCTGTTTTGTTGCATGACTCGCTGAAAGAGTGGAACGATTTACAAGCAGTCCATTTGGTGTAAATGAACTATGTCACATGTATGTTTGCTGTTCCCGCCTGAGGGTTTCTTCACAAGACATTTGCATCCTTGCTTGTTTCTAGGTGCTTATTACAAAACAGTTTATAATACGGTAAACTCGGGCCAACTTAGGATGGAATAGAGACCACCTGAAACCGTGCAGTCCACTCTGCCGTCATAATCTTTCGTAACTTGTTACATACAAGTGAATTGGAATGTATTTGGCTCTTATCGAAGTGCGTCTTTCATTGCGACAGCACAGCGATTGGACCCACATTATATTAAACTTCCCGAACGAGTTGTATCCCATAGATTCTCAATCTCACTCAGCTCATGACTTCAAACTGGCCGGTCTAACACACGTAAAAAGAGCCAGACTTTTACGGTGTGTTGTTTGTGCATTGGAATGTTGTTCAGATAGATGATTACACGTCCCTGTACATACTGTGTATTTCACAGTGAGGATAACCTACTATGTTGATGTCGGAATTAGCATTCCTCACTATCAACTATGCTTCATTCATTCATGCGTCATTTGAAATATACGCCAATCCGTCAGTGATCGTCTGTAATTCGTCAACTGTCTAGGTACACTTCATCCTTTTAAAGATCGTGTTGGCACCACCTCCACTCTGTAAGGCCATTCAAGTTGCCAAAGGCCATACATTTCCACCGAGCTATCTGGAGGGTTTCAGTCTTAAATCACCTGAATGTACGTTAGATGTCTTCGTGAACAACGATAACTGACTTTTTCTTCTGTTGAATCCTCGTTTTGTCGTTCTCGTGGTGACGTCCAGCGCAAACGCTGATGTCAGCTTCGTTATAAAAAGAGCGTTGTCCAACGTTGATGGGTGTTTCTCCCCTTGATAAATTCTCATTATGTATCGCCTCTCTGACCATGATGACTTTTTAACGTATTTTAGCCGTTGGCATGTTAGCCGTTTCATTTTTAGTAGAAACCGACTAGCCTGATAGTTGGTTAATTTTTCCACTGAAACAGTTTCCTGATAACGAACAACTTACAATGATCCCATGTGCAACGGATAAACCGCCGTCAATGA
>JTDE01021513.1:7702-26713 GCA_014338405.1 Paragonimus skrjabini miyazakii | reverse complement strand
TCATTGACGGCGGTTTATCCGTTGCACATGGGATCATTGTAAGTTGTTCGTTATCAGGATGCTGTTGAAGTGATTTGCCTGTCATATTGGTCGTCACTGATTTAAAAAACAACGTCTCCTTGCGTATCTCCCACTTTTCGACAATTTCTATGGAAACCGTTTGAAGTGCTTCATTGTGCCGCACTGCCATGTCACCTCCCTTTGGTTGCAAAGATGTACATATAGTTGACTCAAACGCCTTCACTCATTTTTTCAATGCGGCGTGATATTATATTGCCACTGAGAGGGATAGATTTCAAAACATTCGTGACATTAACTCTCAGAACAGCATCTGAAACTTCAGATGCACCCGACAAAACTCATATTTCGCCTACCATGTGCCATCAGTTTGGCTCTTCTCCAAGAGGTGACGCGTCCGTTAGCGACATCTGTTCACTTTATGGAATAAAGCAATATGGAATCCATCTTTATCAGGGTATTTCCTAAGGAAGTGATCTTCTTGTGTTGAAGGTCTCATGATTTCATTGAACAGTACTGTCTCGCTGGCTCACACGGAACGACACAAGTCTATTGGCAGCAGAATAAAGGCATAGTGCGGATAACTAACACCATTTTCACGCAGTTGTAGTGGTTTTTGGCAGCTTTGAGCTTGTAGCTTCACTGTCACCAGGCGCTTCTACCGTGTGCTTTGAGTTCTGTCCGTAGATAAAATGGAGTATGTGTATGTTCGTTATTAATATCGCTGGTTGAATGTAGCCATCACTGTTAACGTCTCTTGTGTGACTCGATCGAACAACTGTGAGTTTGTCTGGTTCATATACAACACTACAAACTGCTCCCTTATGATGATCATGTTCGAGTCAACAACAAGCAAGTTTTCGACCTTAGTTTGCAGCCTTTTAAAATGGTAGTTTTATGTCTTTGTCGTATAACATTCAGCCACTGCTCAGTTTGCACTGACAACAATTTTAACTCATCATGACAGTCACGAGATCACCGATGTACATCCATCAGTACATGCCTTAGTTGGAATAAGCTTGAAATGTTCCTTGTCAGTCCAACCAAATTGGTCCCAAACTTGTTGGCTCGGCCTATACTGCGGTGTTGGAGGCATCCATGATAACACTGGATTATCTGTTTATGTGGCAGTTAAGCATCAGTGTGAACCACTGATGTATTGCTGTCTATGATGATGATGATGATTTGTTTATGTCGAATTGTCTTTTTCTCTCACCAGTAGACATATGAGACTGCTGGCCATTTGAAACAGGTTATTGGAGTGGATTACTATGGGCCAAACCTTTCGCCGTGTTTCTGAGACCCATCACTGTCTTTTATGCTAACTCCAATGGCACTGCGTACATAGGTAGATCCACTATTGTCTGGAATAATAACTGAACCTAAGGACGGTCCAAATCGGCCTCCGTTAGTTCACCACACCCCCGTCACCCATATTCTGTATAAAGTTCTAACCTGGACTCCTCAATCCAGCGCACCGTCGCATAGCGCACAACCGTCGGTGTTGTCTGTACTTTTTCGTTACTACTGGAACATGGCTTCGGATCCTAACATACACTACGGTATCCTAAGTCCTTTTGGTGGCGGTTCGAATCGACCTTGGAACGGCGAAGTAATCGCTATGAATAGATTCGGTCTAAGTTGTCGTAGTAAGAGCTTACCGTCTCTTTCTGTACTAATTTCTCCTGATTCTTTGTTTTATGTCCTCGGATACAAGATAAGACGATGTCCATTTCTTTGACAGTATTCGGGAACTCGTTGGAACTGACAGCCCACTGTCTTGATTTGTTCACTGTAAACGCCACTAAACGTGATATGCACGTGTAGTCATCCAGTGAGACAATGCTGCTCAATTCAACTCACTTTGTCGGTTACAGAATCATACATTTTCTGTAATTCCGTTTCACATAAATCAGTATCTCAATCCTCCACCAACACAGACAGAATCACACAAGCAATGATCCCCGAACCTACTGCCGAACTAAACACTTCACGAGGTGTTACCTATCTCAGAAATGCAGAGAATTACGCAAAGTGGCGACCTATGTCTGCAGCAACCTGTGGTGAAAAAAAATGACCATATGGGCTATATACGGGGGATGACTTTTATCGGGCTGTATATAACTGATGGTCGTTTTCTGTTGTTATTATTATTGTTGTTATTAGTGTTCAGTATGTGGAGATAGACCCTCAGGAAACGACTGACACGAAGCCTTTACCTCGAAAATCGTTTGATGACGTCTCACACGTTCAAGTATGCTTGGTTGAAATCCAAAATACTGCTCTTTACGAACTCGCTGAACGTTTTCCGTTGTCAGCGCAGAAAGAAGACATGTTACGATGATGATTTCTGTGATTTCAACTTGGAGAGAAGTCCTAGTCGAGGGGTCATCGATTGGAGTTAAGAGACAGTAACTGTGTCTCCTCTCGAGGCGATCGGGCAACCTGACCATTACTCACAAGCGAAAGTGGATGAGCGTTCTCATATGATAATTCGGTCGTGCCTAACGTGAGGTCAATGGCGCAGTGGTAAACACGGTTGCCTCATGAACTGAATGTCCGTGGTTCAAGTCCCGGCAGTGACGATGATATGCACTACTGACGAGCTCTAATGAGAGCGAAACTCGAGTCTAGTGCTTCTTTTCGAAAGGGGCCGACTGGAAAGTCTATGGGAATTTCGTTTACTCTCATCAGTCGCAAACGTAAAACATGCGAGTTATATATGACCCACAAGTAGAGATAGACAGGGTATGGACACGTATACAATCACACCACCTATTATGTCATCACCACCACGGCAACCCTATAGGTTGCATCAACAACTTTTGTGCACATAGTGCCGGCTGGTGAGTTCTGATCAACATGGCTCCGCTAAAGGCCAGTAGCTTCTGGTTCTGATGACGTAACAATATTTTGAATGATCTATTTAGGTCAACCTGGTGACCTGTTATCATGAGGTGTCTGGCAATCGATGATGCGAGGCTTGGAGTAACAGATTCACGGGTTTCATATTGTTGTGTTATGAGCTGTTTTAACCAGTTTGGGACGTGTTCTGCCACTAGCTGGGATAACTGTCCGTCTGTTCTGCCTATGTAAATGTCACCGCAACTGCAAGTAGACTGATAAACAATGTGAGACACAGATTGGCCAGACAAACTGCGTTCGCGGTTATGTAGAACGGGTCCTTTGGTGGTTTGAATCAAATGTAGTTGGACAGTTTGTGTGTCATATACAACTCGCATGTTTTACGTTTGCGACTGATGAGAGTAAACGAAATGTTAACATATCGTAACATAAGTCTTCTTTCTGCGCTAATGAAGTTATTAAAGGGAACCCAGTGTTTCAAGTTTTCCGTTGATCTGACGGAATCGGATGTGACCTACTTTTACTGACTTGTTGTGTTCGAGGACATGAGGTCTATTCGTCTATCTATGGTTTACCAATTTATTAGGGCATTATTCTTATCCTGACATAGGTAAATTCCTTGATTGACATATCGTATACTTTTTCCGTCCCAAACTTGACTCATACCTTGTATGTGTGTGTCTTTGAAGGACCGGGAAATGCGCGTCAATAGGTTCGTTCGGTTAGTTCCGTCACAATGATTCTTACAACCTATTGCCTCTACTCCCTAAGAGCAGAGAGATGACAATAAACTGTACACTTTTCATATTTGTATGCATCCCGATTTGTTAGACAGAATTGGTGGATATTCTGTGGTTTGTTGTAGCAGAAGCATTTGTAAAATATCACATGACCTTTTATTTTTGTTACGAAGCTCTACGGCCAGGTTGTATGATTTGAGTTTGGCGTATAACCACTTGGGTTTTTTGGATAAGATTGTGTGTATGGTTCTGAACAACTTGAAACTGCATGAGGTTATGCTGTTGAGCCTGTAAGGCATAGAAAACTCGTCGTTGCATAGCTGACGACACTAGCGATCGGGGTATGACACTAGAAATGTTGCAATCACTAGTACCGGGATGAGTATACAGTGGGACCGGTTGAATGTTGTGCGAACATGGAACTGTTGTCGAGGTGGATACCCGTTACTCTTCTGTTTGTAACCTCACCATTTCAGCGAAATCCATGTTGGACGAAGTGTCGGTTGAGTTCACGTCTGGGTGTGAGAGAGCGTCAACAGCAATATTCAGAGCACCTGGAATGTGTCGAATATTGTTGATGAATTGAGCAATGTAATCTAGGTGGCGTGCTTCTCAAGGTGAATACCTGTCTGGTTTTGTCTTAAGGGTCTCCGTTAAGGGTGGTTCACATGACCAGTCTGAGTTATCGGGATCCAAAGGTTTTGTATCAAATTACCACATTCCTGTTCAGCCCTCCTATCTCATAAACTATACGGACTCGACTAACCGTGGTTTCCAATGGTTAATTGGAAAGGAAATTGGATGTTTGCTGGTGGAACATTACGCGTGCTTGAGTGGGGCTTTTACACTTCGCTGACTGATTAGAAAACATAAACAGCGTGTCCATCCGAATCCCGATGTTGCATGCTTTGTTGACCTTGCACTCTACCACATCGGAACATTTGTCTGTTGTTCAGTCCACCTGATCTGCGCAGTGTTTTTGATAACTGTGATAGTTTTTTAGCTCCTCTATCCCATGGGATATCTGTCAGGTCTGTTTATCAGCCAACTATACGATGATAACGACTCGACAGTTGAACTAGTGTCTGTTTTATGACGATCTTGGGAGTAAGTTCCAAATTACTACAGTGGAATACATACCCTATCGCGATACATGAAAGTATTACAGTTCAGTGACCAAAGACGTCGGACAAGTTGTTTGTAAATGTACGACTTACTGTATGATTGTAATTTTATTGTGACCATTTTTCCGTTTTTATATAAAAATGTGCTTTTCGGACAAGTTTGCTGCGACACCTCTTCAATAATGAAGATATATTCTAAATAATGGTTTTGTCGCAGAAGGTATACATTCTTGATGTTGGGTTGTTCTCTGAGTTTTTTCTTTAGCTTGTAAATATTTCGTCTCCGTGCTGGACAACATCGTCAGTGAAGTTTTGTATGTAAATTTCACTCGTAATGTTACCTGCCATTGTTACGAAACGTTTCTAAACCGAACGGTCAAATCGGAAAACAAACCAACGCCAACATTCACACACAGACTTGCAGCTATTGTATGCTGCGGATTACTTTTCGGCCTCTGTATCCAGCTGAACTGTAGAATGCAGTAGGGCAAGCAAACTGTGATGTCCCATCGTCTAGTTGTTTATCCTTTGAGGTGAAATACAGCATTCGGTTCTACAAACTCACGACTTCCTAGCGTCCTTATTACTAACCGCATTGACTGCCTCGTCCTCTATGTTTGATTTGCCCACTTTCAGTTCACACCTAATGCCGCAGCTAGTCTTTCACATCAGTAGTACATGCCTTCTTTCTCATGGTTTGTGGTTGATAACCTATTAGCAATCAGATTACCCTTTCTCTATTATTTTCCGTACCGATGACCTTATTGGTCGATTATAAGACCTGTTATGCTTCTTGAACAAGTTGATATTCGCTTTTCTGAACGTGGTCTCACTAATCCTGCTGCAGGTCAACAGCCAGTTTCCTGGTGCATCCCTTCCGATACTTTTGTATACGGATGCATCTGCCAGTGATTCCTCCGCTTCCAGTTCACGTTCCGCTAACTCATCCAGACGTTCAGACGATCGTGCATTTTCCCCACAGGCATTTGATCCATCCACTTTGACTATCACTTTCCAGAGAGAGGTACAACAACGGTGGATGGTTCATCTGTTCAAGACAATGCAGGTGAGCGCTTATTGATTTTTTTATACCAGAAACGTTGTCCCTCACCTTGTTACGGGTGTTGTTTGTCACTCTCATTTCTTGATAGCTTTCACCTTCAGATGAGTTGTTCCGTTAACTTACTTTCAAAGTACGCACCTTGGATTCGAGTTCCACTGTTTTTTGAGACTCATTCGGTTTGAAACCCTAACTCCAATCCATGTACGTTTGAGGCAATTGTGTTAACCGCTGTTCAATTTGACGCACGTTTCGATCCTGTTAAAGCTTGTCAGTAGGGCATGTACTTACCATGACCGATGTATGCGCTGCTGCTGAGATCGAAATTGTTTTCTAGTGCTTTTGTTCAAGAGGAACTGATTGAAACGTCTCTCCGAACGCGAAGCTGCTATTAGCTGTCAGTGATGCTTAATTTATATCTACCGCATTCCTAACCGGTTATCAGTATTGTATTATATTCTGTCGATAACTTTGAAGCAAGGACTTCTCAGTCACACTGAACTCACCGAATTCAGTAATCCTACTATTTTTTTATCTATGAATAGTCTTCGGATCTTGTTTGCTGCGAATGAAGCCATCTTCACATTTGATGTCAGCTGTCAGAATTTAAATGAATTTGTCCACATCGGATTGATACTGCAGTATGAGATTACTAGCCGCAGATTACATTTTTATCCACAACTCTTTAAACTTGAAACATGGTTATCCATGCTCATTTCCTTTCCATTCAGCTCATGCATTATGATATTTGATCTGTTTATATTTTTTGGTATGTTCAACTTCCAGATCAACGTCAATCCGGTGGTTATCCAGGCAGAGGAGTTATTGTTGCTCAAATTAATCCAATTCTGGCAACATGCCACGTGTGTCTCTCCTGTGCTTCGGGATCTGTCACTTGGATCCTCTGCCATACCAGATGAACGTGTTCATCCGCGGTGAGTGCTTTCATCATTGTTCCTCTTTTAATAGAAACATTCACACAACGGGACTGGTAGTCGTTCTTTTATCTGTGCTCGTTGTGCTATTTTGGTCTGTGTCACGTTTGCATCAGGACTCCAGCTATCATTCGGATTGGTTCCTTTTGGAAGCCTGTCCCATCAATGCTTCTTTCATTTGGTGGTGATGTATGATCTGCTGTGTTTCCGAAACGATTGACCGTATTCCGATACGTTCACACTTAGTTCATTCTCCCCATACCAGCAATGTAACTTTGTTTAGAACCTATTTATTTGCTCGATCTTTAGATGGTTGAGTCCCATAGTAAAAATTCCAGCTATTTATCTGCCACACCGATCTCTTTTTGTCGATACCGTGGCCTACTAACATAAAGTGTGAGCTGGACGGATGATGGCTTGATGAAGTCATTCACCAAGTGATCAACCACTGTGTATCTCCCGGACTGAGACCCTCTCGATTCACAGTGACATGTATACCGCTCGTGTTTAGTCTAGTTGTCTATGAGGTGAGCATAATTACTGATGGGAGTTAATGAAAGTCGTAAGGAAGTTGTCTTTCTGATGACATCTGTCTCTCACTTATAGCTTGGTTGTTTGTTTACAAGGTGTAGGCACCGTAACATTATGTATTTAGGTTTAGACTTAGGTATCTCATCCATTCCCTATCTTTTGCTTCCCATTTAAAACACGTTTCTTTTCTTCTTGGTTGTATAGTGCTTAAGCTTCAGCGTGAATCACTGTTGTACTGTTCTCTATGGTGATAACAGTCCAATAACATTTATGCCGATCGCAATCCTTCGGATGGGGCGCTACGTTGGACCAAAACATAAAACAATTGACCTAAATTTTTGCCTTCTAGTTGATTGGGTTATTGGTGGAAATCAGAATTTAACTTAGATGCTTATCTCATGCTGACTTATGAATTGTGACCGTTTCGAAAAAATTCCTAAGTTCTTACAAGCTTTCTTCTCAGACAGCGTCCGATATTTCATGGAAGTTGTTTAAAGGTGGTAAGGGTTATAGTTTGCGCATTTCCTGGAATTGATTTCTCACTAGTACTTAAAGATGAACGATCGATTTTAAGATGTCTCAATATCAGTTAAAAATATCCCAAAGGGGTGAACTAGGTTTCAACTGCGAACGGGGTCGTAAGACTAGTGTGGACGTAAGAAAGAAAAATATACGGATTGGTTAAATGTTACAGAGTGAGAAGACGCGGTCTCGCCAGGTGCAGAGAGCAAATAAAGTTAGCTCGCCAGAACTCATTTTCCTGGGTCATCGTAAATTGACATCTAGACACCCGCAAGTGATATCTAAACATCTTAAACTGGAAAAGGTGTAGTCATAACCTTGTTATTATCAGAAATGTTTTTGCCACTTCGATTCCTAAATTCATAATTCCAAAATTTCGCGGTCGAACTACATACGTACACCAGAATTCGGAAGGTAATTAAATTCGTCGTACTAATCTAACCATTATTAGCTAAAATGAATTATTCAATGCCGTTTGTGATTGTGTGGCTGTATGATAGTTTGCTTGTTAATAATGCGCTGTACCAAAATACTTGGAGAAAATAAATGACCTATCCCGAGATGACTGTATACCGTTTTGCTTGTTCCTGTGGAACGAGCTACGTAGGCTGCACCATACGGTGATTAGCCGAACGCATTAGGGAACATCATCCTGTGAGACTAACTCGGGGCTTGGCAACATCTTGCTCGTCTTATATCGCTGCGCACCAAATGGAGTCTAACCATTCAATCGATCGCAATGACTCATTCCATCCTATCTATCGTGCTGCTGGTTTGCAATTAAAACAGGTCGAAGAACGCTTTTTGGCAATCCCAGATGCCATAGCCATCCGCCTAATCCTCCCCACTATGTATTCAGAAGCGCTTCTTCAAAACTTAATCTTCCCTGGCTTAATGTCCACGTCCGTACCGAACAGATTGCGTAATCACGACCACTATCTTAACAGCCATCAGCAATGCGTACAATCGACCTGATCTTTCTTAAACTGATAACGAACCGTTCAAACCATTACCGTACCTTACTCTCACGCATGATTAACCCATATAAATGTGTTGTATTTAGCCTGTTGATAAATGACCGATAACAAGTTTGTTCGCTCCACGTTCTTCTAGAGATTAATGTTGTACAAATGATAATTAAATCCATCCAATACGATCAGGGCTGCAGTTTTCTCGACATCATCTGAATTGTGAATGGCAAGTCTCGTCTCGAAATAGGGAAACCACCGAAAAGTAGGAAACCACCGAACAAGGAAACTGTTTATTATCTAACCTACTATGTACATCGTTTATTTATCTTCTCAGCCGCTTTCGTAATCATTTTTATTCGGGTCATCGTAGAACGATAAGACTGTTTGTTTTCGCCCGTTTTAACCACTTTCACCTATCGAAAGAAATTAGTTTTTCTGTATAAAGCTGTAGCTTAGCGTTGCTCATCATCATTATCTATCGGTCATTCTTTCCAGCAGTTATTTGATGGATATTGGTTTGTGTGAATTCCATCATTTCGCACTTCACATCAAACCCGTCGGGACTGGCTTAATGTTTGTTTAATGCAGGGAGTAAAATTATGTCTTATCATGTTGCTTATGTTCGTCGCCAGTGGTTACACTTATGTTTAACTGACATTCTAGTTGAACAATAAAAGAAGGGTAATGAATGGGACCGAACTCCTTAGATCCTTGCGTTTAGACTCAACCGTTTAAAATCAAGGTGCCTGACTTTTTTTTAGCTAACACTGGGATCGCAAGTGAGATTAGGACAGTATTTGTAACACAACAGCCTCCTTTCATTGTCCTACTATATTAATCATCATTGCTTTACATACAAACTTTCCAAATAGTGACAACATTCACGTCACTGAACCCGATTTAACACAGTTTATACCGTCCCGAGATCAGCTGTGTCATGTCGGCTGAGCAGGTCTTAAAGTGGTCTTTTTGACCGAGTGCTAACCAGAGTTGGGTCTGCTCGATCGATGTGTGAAAATTTCTTACGAGCGGATTTGTGCACTGTAGTGATCCACCTGAAGGTTACCGAGTAAACAAGTTCAGTTGGATCCGACGAGACTGCCATACTGTTTCTTTCGGGGTGTCGTTCCCATTTCAAGCTTAGATGCTTATTTCGTATATGGTTCTTAGAGGTTATCTTTTCGACGCAGGTATCTATTACACTACTTTCGTGCCTCGTGAAAGTGTTTGCTTCTAGCGGGAGTGCAGCCGTTAAACCTGATGCCTTGATTTATAGATTTCCTGTTCATATGCGTAGCTGGTGGATTACTCGTCACGTAAACGGGCTTATCTTGTTCTATAAACCAATATTTTTTCCCCATGTTCTATTGTTTTTCTGCTATTGACTGACGTCCCTCTTTATTCACACGGTGTTCGCCTTGTTATCTCCAGGTCATCCGACTCATCAGTCGCAATGGATAAGGGTCCGTTGTTTTGGTTTGATCGATTTACCATCAGTGCCGTCCCGCTGAAATTGAGCGTTCAGACTGCGAAGAAGTCTCTCACTTCATCCAATCTGGCTGGAGCCAAGCGGTTGCTCCCATCGCTGATGAGTTTCACCAACGCCGAAGTGCGACTGGGTAAGCGTACTATATTCCACAGGCTATGGTTACAAAGTTTCCTTACGTTTCTGGTTGCTCCACTGTACAATGCATTGTTTTCTCTTCTTGACCTTCCCCCTACTGTCACAACCGTTTCACCAAATTCAGAACCTCTGGTGCGAGCTCATGTGCTCGAGACGGGCTCCTACTTCATTGACTATCTGGTCACACACTATCAACTTCAACTGCGTGCTCACGCAGTGCACATTTTTGGTTCAGTTGATTTTCTCGGCAACCCAATTGGACTAATCAACGATCTGACCTCGGGTATCTCTGGTCTGGTTGAGCTAGACGTGGGCAGTTTGATTCGTCATGTGGCACACGGTGTCGGGGACAGTACGGCCAAAGTAAGTGTATGAGACTAACGATTGTTTTTCCTCTCCCGAGGTTTGATTGGCCGGTTCAGACCCTTATGCGAATCGCGGTCTTCTTATCCTTGGGGTTCGCGGTTAAGAATCACTATGCTTCCAAAGATGTGCGTAATTCTCGCTTGTTTTGGTCCTCGGCAATCCCGTCTACTTGATTATCTTTCTGTCCATATCACTACTATAACGTGCACGTCGGCCCCTTACACTCTGGTTGTCCGTTACACCTGCGGACCAACTTTGGGGCAACGTGGAGACACTGGGGGGCGGCGTTCTTCCGAAGTAGGGCTTCCAGCAACAGACATGCATGAACCAAAAGCCTAGTAAGCCATGCACATAACTTACATAAACGAAAACTAAAACGGCGTCAACAACACAGCAGCACGCTCCTTTACACAATTCAAATTTAACCCGTGCGTGCTTCCTGGTCTCGACCGTACGTTACACTACTAAGCAATAGAGATCGTTGGTTTTTTTAACGGATCTACTAGTAATGTGAGCTAAGTTAGTCTATTGTAGTTTCGAGTTTTCTCTCTTTATGAGATCGCTGAAACAACAACAACTGTACTTCTGATCTCTAAAAGATCCTTCTCCCCTTCTGAATCAGTAACTCTTCGATGGTTTTGTGATGTTACTGGAAGCAGCTGAGTTCATTTACTAATAATGAGTCAATTTAGATGGCTCCTCCATTTTGGATGGCCTTAGTTGAGGCGGTTGCAAAAGAAAGGACATTAGAGGTAAATTTTCTATTCGATGTCTATTTCACAGGGAGCGTGCTACATTCGATATAGAGTTGACATTTATTCCTATGACTTTTTTCTACGGTGGTTATCTACCGGGTTTAATTGACTCTCACAGCAAGCCGAAAATAGTAAACCCACAAGAACCCTCTGCTCCGAAGAAATCTATGAGATAATAGGTCGTTTTTCAAGCGGCGACTGACACAAATGGTCTGACGGACGTACAATGTAACTACGCTGCGCTCATTCAGTCACACCTAGTCACTCACACTTTCTC
Source organism: Paragonimus skrjabini miyazakii (assembly GCA_014338405.1). Lineage (NCBI taxonomy): Eukaryota > Metazoa > Platyhelminthes > Trematoda > Plagiorchiida > Troglotrematidae > Paragonimus > Paragonimus skrjabini miyazakii. The sequence goes on along the minus strand of JTDE01021513.1, from coordinate 14,925 downwards.
GCATTAAGACATGGATATCAGAGCTATATATTTCACATAGTATTTACAACCTCAGCTGCGGTGACGTTTACATTGACAAAACTGATCGATCCCTGCGTATTAGGATGAAGGAACGCGCCCTCAGATATAATGAGAACTTAATGTGTGACGTGACCTGGCGCGGTCCCACCAAACAGCGCAAATCGGCTTCCTCGGTCGCCAGACACCTGCTGGAGACCGGTCATGTGGTCTACTCGACAAACACTTTCCATGTGCTGATGCGTCATCATAACCCCGTCATCCTTAAGTCACTTGAGGCGCTGCATTTCGTGAGTAACAAGCCAGTCCTTTGTGTACAAGTCGTTGACCTTAAACCTTCGTCTATCCTAGGTTTGATCAGTGAGAGACTGATGTATAGATGAACTTGATTTTTGCGCTTCATTCGTTCAATTATTTTTGACTTTCATCGCTGTTATGTGTAGCAACTGACGAGAACATACAAAATGGTATTACCATCTTACAAAGCCGGTCTTCTGATTCCTTTATCCATATTCGTAACTGGGGAAGGCTAAATTGTCTGTTTTTGTATCTTCATTTATTTGGATTCCACAAAATTTAACCACCTATAAGGTAGCTCGATCTACAATCGCAGCCTGGTAAGTCATGACCACCATTCCATCCTATTTCATATCGATATCTCCATTCCCTTCTTCACCTGCAATTAAATACGTTGCTCAGTCGAATAAAATCACGTGATTACAGCTAAAGATAACTCAGACAATCTGAGGGAACGATTTTGCGAGTAGTCTTCCTGGTGCCTCAGCTTTATAATTGATACGGCATGTTTAATTTGGGTCCCAGGTGTACATAGATATAACGTTTTTCATACTCTGAACTGCTGTGAAGTATGAGTTATATTGTTCTGCATCCGTTTAGACTGGTGCGTCGCAACTCCGATTGCGTTGTCTACTGGCCTCGCTTACGTGACTCACAGAACGGTGACAACTACCAGATTTTCTTTATACCGTTTGCTTCAGTGTACTGGTTCATAACACTTGGGTGTCGAGTCGTTCGATAGGAAATAGTTGATTGCCAACTCTCTCGAAAAAATAACCATTGCAAGCTTTCTTTCCGGAACATAAAGTACAGTGTGACCCAATATAATCCACACGCACCTTCGAACAGTGAAACTGACGTATCTCATCCGGACTTAACGTGCACTGACTTTTATGGACACCGTTGAGCTAAAACAGATTGATACAGCGGGCAATTCAAACGAGTTACCAACGAATTCTTGAGTTTTTATACAGATAGCCGGATTTTGTCGTTACTCATTTTAGTTCTCAGTGTGAGCATTGGCTGTTGTGAGTCTTGGAGTTCTGTTGTGGACACGTATTTTTGCATTCGTTAAAGTTTGAATGATCTGGCTTTGTAATTGATAAAGAACTCTCGCTATGGCAATTAAAAGTGTTGTTTGATTACTATTTCGGACTTGATTCATCTGAATGAAGGAGTTTACGTCTATATCGACAACCTGGATGTAGTCAACTTGATGCCTAAGTTCATTTATCGGGCTAGTGAACGAATAACGCTCACGTCATTACCATTAATTGTACAGAGCCATTGGCCACGTCGAAATCTAGCATAGGCCACCGCGGAATTCAGGTAATCTACAGTCACGTTTGAAGGTGTCATTGGTTAGCTTGTATGTGTCTATTTACATGCGCTACCTAACTCTCGAAAATAAAACTCTACGCTCAGTGTGTGTTACCTTACTCGGTTCAGTCAGCGAAGTATGTTGAGTGGATGTGTCCAAGTTTCGAGTTGAACACACATCGGCTAACATTAGTGGACTAGCATTTAGGAAGTTAGAAGACAGGCTTTTGCTCGGTAGACTAAATCAATTCTTCTGTATTAAAACTGTACAGGTTTAGAGAGTTGAACCATGCAATATTAATACCAGTTCGTCCTCTGCCACGCCGAATCCATAGCTGGCTGGTGTAAAACAAGAAATCGTCAGCCGTTGATTGCAAAGAGAGATGATGGCACGTGTTCGTCTCTCGATCCGGAGTCCTGGTGGATCACTTCGTTTCTCGCCGGATGCACTAGGAGAAGAAACGATTACTCGGGTTTGACAGGGTTATCTGTGAAATACTTGTAGCTAATGAAACGAGGAAGTGAAAACTGAATTGAATCTAATATCCCGCAGATCCCATCTTCTTGTCACCCGGTTTTTCGTTTGCGAGATACCATACTTGCTGAAGTTTAGACATAGAGGTTCAGTTCCATCGTGCTTGTATGGTAATCAAGTATTGTTGTCAACGAACGTAAGTCGTGCATTTAAACTAACTCGTAAGGTTAGATTCGAATATTTGACTGATACTTCAGGACTTGCATATTGGGGTTCTGTTGAACACTGCGTTGCCGCCTCTTCGCTTGTTCCTCCAGGTCGGCTAAAACCATACTTTAGCATTCGCATACTCTGCGCTTTATTTGAACGACCTGATATTCCTGCACTGTGTCCACTGTACTCCGTGTGCTATCAAGGTGGTAGTGACAAGCACACCCATCGATCGGTTGGTGACGAGCCTTAACCCCACCCGGAAAGTCTTGATTTATTCGGCTGTAAAGTCTGAAGTAAATTTACCATAAGCGCGAATTCTTTTGGGGGTGGTCGAATAATACCGAGTGTTGCTTATTCTATCATGTCTTCCAACCGTTCCGGAACGTTCACTCTGTCTCCTCTGGTGGGTAGTTCTTACGTTGATTTTCTCTCCTGTTCTTGCGCTACATTAGTTGATTATTTAGAAACGTCCAGTCGATATATTTCGTGACTGTTCTTTCTCATCGCGTTGCTTAGGTGTCTGTTCTCTTGTTTCTTTCCAACATACCACAGGTCGCCGGAACTGTATCTCACCTACTCAATGCAATTTCACTGGATGAAAAACATCAGTATGAACGGGCAGCTATTCTCGATGTACGCCCGGACTCTTTTTCCCTTCTCAAACCCTCCAGTTTGTCTTCAAAGGCCGGACGAGAATTTCCGAGATCAGCATCTTCACTTACAAGCGAAAGTTTGAGTGATTTTGGTGTTACTCAGTCTTCTGAACTAGCACCCGCCTTGCCAATTCAATCCGGAGAGGCGATTGCATCATTGACGGCGGGATTCCGTGGATTCATGCACGGTTTAGTGGGTGGAATGACGTCAATGGTTACGCAACCTTACAGGGGTATGCAAGAAGATCAATTTAAAGTAAGTTTATTATGCCATTTGAATTTAATTCCCTCACATGGCTTGTTACTGGATCTCTGTTTATCAACTATAGAAGGGAGTGTTGTTGCAGTATTTCACATTGTTCACGTAATTAACTATACACTGTGTCTCGACTTTTTCTAGGGGTTTGTCTATGGTGTTGGACGTGGTCTTCTCGGAACTGTCACCAAACCACTAGGCGGGTTGTTCGACTTGGTCTCCGGTGCGATGACCTCATTAAGCGAAGTTACTCGGTTTACCGCCGAAGGACAACCACGCTGCCGGCTTCGTCCGCGACGTTCCGGTTTATCTGACTACGCGTTATTCCCGCTAACTAGCTATCGACTCGATGAGGCAATAGCCTTTTTGCAGTTACATAACCTCACACTCTTCACTTCAGCTCGACAAACACCCCACTCCGCAACCCGTTGCCTGGAGCTGGAGATCGGGGAGGAGGTCCGCGTCGACGAAGAGGAGGATGAACTGCTACAACGATCGCAAGAAGATCAACTTATAACTGGAACAAACATGCACGTAGCTAGACCGACAGAGACGTTAGATCCGGTTAGTCGTATCATTCACACCACTGTGGATGGTGCGTGGCTGTTCCACACATTCCACTACCCGGAATGTGTATTCCACGTGCTACCAGTACAAGAGATGGGCGTGGTTGCCATTCTAACTGATCGAGCAGTGTGGTGTGTGAGTGACCGATCGTTACGGACGTGGACGTTGTCGAAGCTGAACAACGTATCTGACAGTGTAAGTTTTTGCGGGTGGTTCTATTTTTGTCCAACCTCGTCTCACACTACTCAGTCGCTTACTTCACTTGTGCCTGAAAGTGTCTGAGTGACAAAACATTGCTTTCGCTACTGTGGACCTTCATTGTTTTTCTTTGCGCAGATGATATTAGACACTCCTTGACTAAACTATATGACCACCTAATAGTATACGATTGCTTAAGCTTTAATATTCTGTAAGGTGTCTGTTTTTTCATTACGAACTGAGGTTATTACGCGCCCTTTTTATTATTTGACCCATTTGTTCATAATGAGGAAATTTTCGAAGATAATTGTGATAATCGATGTCACCACTTCGATGTATGGTCTGCCGAAAGAAGCCACTAGTGATTATCTCTTCCGTTCTGCCCTAGAATCGTAGTGTATCTCTTCGATGTGTTCTTCACAAATGGGATGTGATGGGTTAGACTCAAGATCTATTACTTTAGTGTTAAAATATCTCTCACCTCCATCATGGCGCAGTAGACACTGACGTCTTTGTGTAATTTTTAAGTAACTGTGCCACAAAAATTATGTACCACGTTCCTATCGATACTATAGGCTAGCGAGCCTAATGTGTAGTCCGCAGAAAAGAGGCCATGTTCTTGTGAGTTGAGACGTGTGTACCGGAACATCGTTTTGTTACAATCTTACATTCCCCTTCACATTGTTCGCGATAAATGATTAGTGTGTTGAAATCAAATTTGGACATCTTTCGGCCGTTCAGAACATCAAGTCTATTCACGTGTTATTTTGTTGTACGCCCCGAAACCCTCACTGGTCACTTGTCAAAGCGTTTCCAATCCTTTCAAAGATGGTGTGCCAAAATCATCCACATGAAACTTCTTTTCGTCAATAAACTGTATACCTTCTCACTCTTATGTCTAGGAGACGAATCATCACTCGCTTTCCCGTTACTGGATGTACTCGTGATTAAGCTTTGCTTTTCTCCTTTCGAAGGCATCCTTGTAATGCTTCTTCTGTGGTCTTTCTAGACAGTTGTTCAACGCATCGGTTGATTTCCACTCCAAGTAACTGCTTGTTGTTCGTAACCTCAATCTAAAGCCTATGTGTTCGTCTTCCTTGAATCGACCCAAAAATCCCACCTTCTTGTTCGCATGTGGAAATTAACCTTCAGTAAATTAGTGACAGCACATCTTAACTACCAACGTCTTCTAGCGCTTGCCTAGAAGCAAAACTAGTCTTTCGAACTCGCTAAACGTTTTATCCAGCGTTATAACGGAATTAGAAATGACCCATCCTCTCCGGCAACTTCCGTGTGTGTACAAGATGAGAGTTACTTGATCCGTGGATTGATCTTCAATCCACGGGGTGCTTTTATTGCTGTGAATGTGCAAACCTCTCAACTGTCATTCGTCCGTCTCCAACAAATATCTCTCTTGTGTGCACATGCTTAGATGAAGAAATGAATTTTCTTGGTCGTTTTTGCACCTTCCCTCATCTCGTTGAGACTGTACGGGTGTCAACCAACGTATGTTTCTTGTGATTTGTACCGTTCTCAGTTAACTCCCTTAGGCTGACCATCGACAGAACTGACCGAAAATAATTTCGTCTAAGTGCTTGATTTCCTTTGTAAAGGAAAGCACCGTGGATCATGCATTGACAATATGTGTGGCACTGACAGAGAACATGTTTCATTATCATGTGAAGTTCGTTATAACTGTTTCATTGCCATGACGTTGGTATTCTGTTCCATGCACCGTTTTGAAAAGGTTGATATCATCTGCTGCTATCAAACGAAAGCAGTTTATTTGCATACTCCATTGTTTTCAGTGGAGTCTTTCGATGGAGGGCATGTTTAACTTCCTTATGTTTTTCGTCTGATGGTTATCGGTGACTTGTCACGTAGGAACTACGAACTGTATCGGGTTAATAAAATGATGTGAACGCACCGCGTATCTATGAGCTGCAAGTGAGTTAATACGGTGGATTTCGATTGATGTCTCCAATCGTGTTCGGAATCTAACAAAAAAACTTTTATCCCTAAAACTGGTCAGGTAATCAAGCCAATGGCGTAGGATAATTTAGACTGCCTGCTAAATGATCGAGTCAACTTGGACAACGCTTCCGGTAGTAATGGTAAAATTGTGGTGCTAAACGTCATGTTCTCGCCAGAAAAAAATCGAACCAAATCAGAGTCAAAAGTTTAGTATATGGTTGCATTCGAAGCCTGGTTTATCTAAGATCCTAAATCACTATGGGAAAGCTCTATGAGACCGGATGACAGGGGGGGCGTCTTTGTAGATCAATTGTTCTTTCGGGAGTTCCATCATGTACAACTTATAATGCTAAAATTTTCAGCACAGTTTTGGGTTGTCTTAGAATTTTATCTAGATATAATTAAGGGGGATGCTATTTTCACGACAGTCTGTAAGCAACGTAGCGTTTTTCGTTGATTTTCACTTATTTGTATAGGTCCTTTTTAACGGTCTCCGTTCCAGTTGCTTTCACTCTCTCTCATCAATTTCATTCAATTTAATGACTGATTGCTTTAATTTTCATTTAACTATTGCCTTCCTGTAGATTTAGTGGTCCTGGGTGGTGTGCTAGTTTCGTTGAGGTTTCTTCAATAGTTTCTGACAGTTAAACAAACCTACCAATTCTGGTTGGTTCCATTTACAAAAGACTATTTTCTCATCAATTGAAAAGAACACCACTATCCAATTAAATCTACAAACGAAACTAATGATGCACTTTACAAGCACTATCAAACGGCAACAACCAGTTTTATTTCAAATGCATTTCTGATTCTGTTGTATTGTTAATTTTATAAGAAGGGTTGGGTTTGTACAAAAATCGACCTACGTACGTAACCACAAGAAAATTAACTCGTGGCAGTTAGGCATCAGTGGTTCCCGCTGATTTATTGTTGTCTATGATGATGATGATAACATGGTGCGTGCAAATAAACTTTTCATATCTGGATACGCTTGAACATTTAAAAGTATTTCTGTAAAGATCCATATATAGTGAGGGGTGAGTTGTGCCAGATAGAATTTTGACTGCAAGTTTTTCATACTTTGTAGAGCTATGAGAACCAATGAAGTAAATGAAACGTGGAATGTAATCACACAGTGATAGATGACTCAAAGATCTAACGAAGTGTTTAAAACCCTTTGGAAACAAATCCTGAAAAACAACAAGTGGAAAGTAGATCCAGTACGGTGGTAAACACTAATTGATAAATCACT
>JTDE01021512.1:66891-78459 GCA_014338405.1 Paragonimus skrjabini miyazakii | reverse complement strand
GTACCTGGATCCATACCATTTCTGCTTCTTCCTCTTAGTCTTCTCTCAACAATTTTCAATCTTCTCATTAACGTTTTCTTCCAGGATATTCCACGTCACTGTTGAGGCGAGCGGCGGCCCGAGCCACAGTACCTTTTGGTCAGGCTCATGGCTGTTATGATGATGATGACGATGATGATGAAATCTAACAAGACTAATGGCAGAACCTCGTGCCACGAAGGATTGGTGCTAGCGGATAACGAACTTTTCAATTGCCTATGAAAACATTCAACCAACTCGTTGGCTGCCGGATGGTAAGTTGTTGTGCGAATTCGACTACAACCTAGTGTGTTGAGATGTGACGTGAAGGCTAAGTCAAAATGTGACCCGCGATCGGTGGTCGCTACGGCGGGGCAACCCAACGTTCCAGGAATGCTCGTGCGGCGGTTTCCGATTAGCAATTCGTAATGGGTATAGCTTCTGGCCAACGTGTAAATCTATCTACACATGTCAAGATATATGTGCACCCATTCGAGGGTGGCAAAGGTCCGACCAGGTCAGCATGCACACTATGGAAACGCTCACCAAGGGCTGCAAAACCCCTACTGGGGCACGCGGGAGACGATGAATTTTAGACCGTTGGTAGTATATGCACGCTTTGGCCTATATGCGGATGTCGCGATTGACCTTGTGCCAGACAAAGCGCTGAGTGACCATTTTGACTGTTGAACGTATGCTTGGATGAGACATGTGCAACCTGTAAAAAATTTGGTGGAGGAAAGCCAATAAAATCACCGGGTGAGGGATGCCTTGTGAAGTGTCACGAATAATCCTCCCTTCGGACAAACTCATGGGAACGCTCTCTAGCTTAAGGGAACTGGACCGATGAAGTTCTATCTCCGGGTCGTTGTTTTATGCAGCTGCGATCGTTGCCAGATCGTCTGAGCTGTCTGCCGTGCTCGTTGTAGCATTAATACTCGAGGGAGTATCGGCGAATGGGTTCGCAACATCGGAGGTGTGACGGTTATCGGTCGTTAATTGTGCGATATAATCCAGGTGTCGGGTCTCTGGGGGAGTACCTGTCAGTTGTAGGGCGTATGTTAGCGGCTTATGGTCTGTGAAGACGATGATGTCCTTGCCGTCAAGAACATGTCGAAACTGGCGGATGCTGAGATACACCGCTAACAGTTCCTTTCCGAGAGCACTATACCGCGACTGTGAACGTTTGGAGAAAAAGGCTAGTGGTCACCAGTCTCCGCCGAGTTGCTGTTGCAGAATCGCTCCTACAGCCATGTTTGATGCATCCACAGTTAGCGCTAAAGGGGCGGACGGGTAGTGATATGACAGTGATGCTATATCGGCGATAGCTGTTTTTAGATTAATGAGGGCCTTTTTTGCAGTCGTCGTAAATAAAAATGAGCAAACCTTACCTCTGAACAGGTCGGTGAGCGATTGCATTAAATGAGCGCAATTAGGAATGAAACGACGATAGAAGTTTACTAAACCATCGAAACGGCGAAGTTGCTTGAATGATGTGGGCTCCTGGTAGTCCACTATTGTCTGCACTTTGTCGGAGAGAGGTTCGATCTCGCTCGTGGATATACTGTGACCTAGAAAGGTTACGCAGAACATCTCAAACGAGCAATTAGCTAAGTGTATGGTCACCCCATAATGCGACAAACGGGTGAATAATACACACAAGTGCACGCAGTGTTCTTCTTGTGAGGAGCCAGCGACCAAGATATCACCCATGTGCCGATAAACACCGTCCAGTCCACGACACACGTCGTGAATAAAACGTTGGAAAGTCCGAACAGCGTTGCTCAAACCAAACGGCATACGCAAAAATTCGAAAAGTCCGAACGGTGTTATGATCGCTGTCTTCGAGATGTCTTCGGAGGCTGTATGAATCTGGCTATAAGCGCGCATTGTGTCAATTCTGGTGAATATCTGCATTTGTGATAGGTTTGCTGTAAAGTTGTGAATGTGAGGAATTAGATACTTATCAGGGGTGGTTGTGTTGTTCAGAGCTCGATAGTCGCCACATGGGCGCCAGTGGTTATCGATATTTTGAGGCAACATGTGCAACGGCGGAGCCCATGGACTATTAGACAAACGGATAATACCGAATTGAAGCATATGCTCAAATTCGGCTCGGGCAATTTTGAGCTGATCGGGAGCTAAGTGGCCTGGACGACTTCGAACTGGCGGCCCTCGTGTGACAATGTGATACACGACGTCAGTTATCACGGACGGTAGTCCGTTAGCGGGGCAGACCAATTGAAGGAATTCGGATAAGTTTCACTTAAGGCTTGCAAACTACAGGATTGGCTAGCATTGGACTGATCACAGCCGTATGCGACGGCTTACCCAGAACATTGAGTTTTGTCGAGGTATTAATCAGGCGCGGTCGACGTGCACCGACCAGCAAATCAAAATGCCGGAGGAAATCGTTCCCAATAATAGGAAAAGGTATATCAACTACCAGAAAAGCCCGGCGAAAATCGCGTCGAAGACCAAAGTTTAAACTCAACAGTCGACCGCCGAAAGTTCTAATGAGTGTGCCGTTTACATCCCGGAGTGAGGTACCCGATTCTGATCGCGTATCCGTTACTGAATGCGGAATGATACTAACCTACGCTTCTGTATCGATTAAGAACTGCATTTTCTAGGTCGAATCCTTTAGAATGAAAAGGCGATTGTTGTTTGACTGACCTGTGGCTGTCGTCGCTAAAACATGCCGGCCTGTTAGCCTAGACGTTTGTTACCACGACGGCCACATGATGGTCGGCATCGTTTAGCTTTCTCACCATACGTCTCATGGTACCAACAAAGATTGCTAGTCTTTAGTCCGGGGGTGATCGGGCACGCGTCGGAGGAATTTTCGACGGCGACCTAGTACGTTGAATACTGGCACGAAGATCCGCCAATTTACGTCACAACTGAGCTATCTTAGCGTTCACGACATTCAAGTGTCTTGCGCAGGACTGGTATTTCGGCGTCCTTTTTGTTTAACAAATTATCCGCGGGACTGTTGGGGGTAACTACCTGCCCAATCAATGGTGACGGCGTCGTGCCTCAGCCGAAGCTGCCAGGTCACCCAACAGACGTGAGGGTAACACGGACAATAGCCTCTGTATATACTCAGGCAGTTGTTGCATTCGTGACTCTTACAAAAGAGGCTTCGGCAACTGCGACTTACCAACCGCATGTCGCGTTTCTCGAGGAAGAACCGATGGCTTCTCGTCCCCCAACTGTCACCGTTAGAGTAGCTGTTCCAGACGCATTTTGTTGGACGACTGTGTTTCTTTAAAGATCGTTCGCTTAGCCTGCTCAGCATTCAGTTGCTAAACCTGGTAAGATATCCCTAACTAGGTTTAGCATATCTCGGGGAAGGCATGGTATGGGCTGCGAGAACTTTTCGGAATCGCTTGTTATACGCCGGTTGATAAACTCTATTTCCAACACGGCGAACCACAGTTCTCGATCAAGACCTCCAAAAGCAGAACAGCTAACGTGATCAGTGATACGGAAGACGAAAATTCAGACAGTCTCCTTAATGTCCATTGCGATTTAGTGAATACGAACGAGATATAAAATTTAAATAAATATATACTTGTACGCTATACGCACTCGAGACGTAATACGAGAGGGGGAAAATACTGAACTCGAATGTACATTATAATATACGATTTAAACGGGCTCACCAATTTGTAGAATCGAGCGAACCAAAGCCAGCCGGTTACGAATAATGTAGTGTAATTTATTGTTGACACGCGAGGTCAACGTGGGGGCAAACGAATAACAAGATGAAACGCCAACAGAGCGGAATGACAGGCGAACACGCAGCGGGTTCGTACGTTCGAGTGTGAGAGGTACTTGTCGGTATCCATACTCGTTCAAACAACTGTTTAAGCACATGACGAAAGTTGGGAACAAAAAGATTACAAATGGCAGTCGTAGGTCTAACATAGTTAGCAATAAACACATAAAGTCGCTATAAAGGTTATAACTGTACGGAACTAGCTGGCAAAATAAGGCTTAATGTCGAGTCCGCACAACAATCTAACTAGAAAAATCCACAACACAACAAATAATAAAAAAAATCATACGAAGACAATGTTGTCATGCAAGACGAACGACTCATTAATGATGATTAAATCTTTACACCGATAGGGGACGAAGATGATGCCGGTTGACAAATAGCGTGGTGTTCATTAGATGTGAAAACAATTTAGTGAACCAGTGGAAGATGGCTTTGGAGGCTGTTGGGGTTATTACAGAACCGTTCAAAAATGAAATCCCTTCATAAGCAGTAGAGTGAAACAGACCAGTGATGCGACGACACTATACTGAACATAAAGTCTCAAGTTGTGAAAAGAGCTATGGAAATTGAGTATACATGCTGATTAGAGGTACTAACGCCAGCTGCGTGGTACGAAAGAACTTGTTCACCATTAAGGGAGCTATCCTATTGGTAAGATAAACATAACGGTGTTGGTTAAGATGTGGAACAGGAAAGTATGAGGAAAAATAGGAGGCCGATCACTACTTGACTTACAAGGCCCAACACGTCAACAATTTGCGGTCGATCAAACCAAGTAGGGCAGATCGATTACACTATTCCCCAAGGCACGTTAACATCACAAGTGTACGTACTTTTTAAAACAAAGCGAACAGTTCGACACTTGACATTCCTATCGATGGTATTGACATTTTAATGAGAATCTGTTCATCGGATATCCAGTTTCTGTTCAACAGCATGCTTCTGTAGACAAACACATTAGTTCGTTAGGACCAGTGTTGATGAACATATGCATTTCTCATTTTGGCTTACACAAGATATACAGATGGTAGTTTTGTCACATTTAATGATCACTAGCAAACAAAGTTCCATCAACTGTTAGACTTATTCTATCTTGACGTGATGGTCAAGCTTGTGCACTCTATCGATCCGGAGGGCTATGTTGACTAGAACACTGAGTGAAAAAATCATTGTCAGAACCGTGAACCCACGTTCACTCATGTAAATTGATAACTAGGTCGCTTGTTCCAAGACGATGAACTACAGGTAATAACCTATTCCGAATAGCTAAGTGTACTTGTGAGCGTCCAAAGGGAAAAACATTGATTACTAACCGTGCGATCACTAGTTCGACTTCCGAGTATTTCGAATACCTCGATCTTGGTTTAGTCAGCCTGACAGTATACAGTTCATATGTACCCAGTTAATACATCGCATAACAGCCGTCACTGTTGAGTACGAACCAAGTAATTTTCAGTGACCCACTTGATTATTTATCTGATTTACTGCGTCACATTTTTCTATGTATTACCCTAGACGAGACAACTCATACTCCTAGCCTGTTAACTGTCCTTTTGAGCGTGGTAACTACGCTGGCTCTGACTTGAATTGGAGAATTTATAGATGGCAGTGATGAGGTTGGAGAGGTGTGTTCCGGCTGCGTCAAAATATGTTGTGTAGATTAGTGCAGTTTCACACTGTCCACTTCATCTAGGCTGTAGTGATGCATTTTGCAGCGTTGATTGAAAAACGCTACCTCAAATTTCCAACGGGCCTAACACTCGCCTCTCAACGGTTGATCTTTAAAGCAACTATTGTGCTCACCTTAACCAATTTTCGCATTTAAGTGATCAAGTCTTATCACCATGGACTCTGATATTCCTCAGGGTACAATCTTACTTCTACTCATCTTTCCTTCATATACCCTCGGGGCCAATTCTTAATAAGACATTCTCAATCAAGTATTCTAATACATGGTGTTAGGCACCAAACAGCTCACCATGTTTTCTTTGCCTACAATACTCACATTGTAGATTTATCCGAAATCCCGCGGTTTGTTTCTTAGCACGTCAAAATGTATTGAAATGTTGTTTGCACTAGTACTTGCTATCCCACGTTATCCAATCAATCGATTTGCCTATGCACCCGAATTTATTGACCATATGTAGCCTTCCGTGGTTTATTGTCGAAGGATTTCACACTGCACTTTAGATCCTTGAAATATATATCACGTTATGATGGAAATCACGGCAAACGGTCTATCGCTCCTCTTGGTTTTCGTCAATACACCATGCGATAACTTTGCGTGCTAAATTCCATTTGATACAACTTACCCTCCCAATTTATATGTTTGTAAATGTATTTCTGCACTTTCATCCGAAGATATTTACAAGCAACGGGTCTCACTTTTTTGCTGTTCTTCATTAAGCTTGTTTTCTAAATAAACCCAATCCTAATTTTGATTTAAATGTGAAAGCGAATCAACGCTTTTTAGTTGTTACCGGTTGTCATTGTTCACCAAATTGCCCGTGTCTTCTAGCTTATTACTATTGTTTAACCCTAACTCGTCTTTCAATTGTTAAAGTTGTATATGCGTATGTAAAATCATTTCTCCATGTACGTAACCCGTGTTATTGCTTTGGTTCGGCTATATGTGTTTCGGCACATCGCACGGCAGTAAACACCTTACGATGTGCGGGCTGAATACGTGCTATATTAAGGACTTATGTTTGCTTTTGTATGACTTGTGACGACAACAGTTTTGGTTCACAAAGCCGGATACTTCTTCATGTACACTTATTTTGGACTTTATAGCGTCGTTTCGTGGTTTTCCAACCAATTTCTCGTCTATGTTCCAGTTTACTTGATGTATGCAAACCTGAACAGTTTAAGACTCCACCCCTAACTGGTTTATCTTTTCGAAACTTTCTGTTGGAATGTGGACAAGTACCCCATGATTTTGCGGACATCTCGTCAGCTCGTACAATCAATGACCAGTTCTGCTACAGTTACAAAAAAGCTTAAACTTTCAAAAGAGGCAAAGAAAGAAATTCAAAAGACCGAAGCCCGTTTAAGAAAACAAGACAAAAAACGTGCCCTTGACGATTTTCCCCATTATGAAAACACAGAAATAAGTGATTACTACTTCGAAAATGGCTTTAGAAAGGTTGTTGTGTCAAATTACTTAACCGATTTTTTTTACAGGTTTATCCCTACCACTTTGTCTTCAAATCATACGCTAAACGACGTTGGCTGGGTCGCTCCATATGTGATGTTCTTCTCGAGGAATTCAACTTTCCCTCACAGAGCGTCATAGTAAGAACGTCTTCATCTTCTCATCATGCTATCAGCCTGATAGATGTTTAAGCGGTGACTTGAAAGTCAATGATCTTCCGATCACTCCGAACTATATACTTCAAGATTCAGACCTTATCTCGCATAAAGTTCATCGTCATGAGCTTCCTGTTTTAAGTTTGTCTGTGATTCACTGTTTTTTTCACCATGCTTTTATTTCACAAAACAATCCAGATACCCCTATTAAGTTTGTTTACGAAGATGATGACGTACTCGTATTGAGCAAGCCAGCCTCGATCCCTGTTCATCCATGTGGTCAGTATACCTTGAACAGTATGGTACACATTTTGGCAAAAGAATACGGACGCCGACCCTTGAGGTTTATTCATCGGTTAGATAGGCAAGTTTTTGTGTATCTCTCTTTCTGTGTCCACTTTTAGGTTGATATGTTAGTTGTGTCACGGAAAACAAGCGGTCGGATGATCGTTCTTCATGATTTCACATACAGTTTATGCTAGTTCGGTCGCTATCCAAGAGCCGTTTCTATTAAATTAGTTGATCGACTGTAGACTGTAGATTATATGTACATATATGTATATCTGCAATGTAGTCTGTGTAGTCTATTATGTACCAGACAGATACTATGCTTCAATACCATATTGCGTTAAAATCACAAATGAAGGCATATAAAAATTCCAAACACGAAATTTCGTAGCTCCTGGTGTAGCTTCGTAGCTCAGCTGGTAAAGCAATTGCCGCGTTTGGGCACGGTGTTTCTGTCGCTGGTTCGAATCCAGCTGAAGCCCTGACTTTTCACAATTGGGTCTTATCTAAAATCATAAATCTGCCAAACCACTCATTAGTAATACAAACACGAGACGTTTGACCATTACAGTCTTTCAAAACAACGTTCAATTGGCATGGCGACGCCTTATTTGTTTCAGGAAATTTTCTATGGAAAGTATACTAGTTATCAATGTACCTGACAATAGTTGTCACCAAAAGTAACACCTTCTCAAAGATAGCCCTTTAATGAGTACCAGGGGTGCAGCCTTTCGGGAAGTTTGATGCAATTTTGATTTCGTTATTGAAAGAATATACCTTTTTATGGTTGTCCACGTTACTGTGCGATGTTGTTGTACGCGTTTCTGACTACTACATCTGAACAACATTCAACAAAAACTGGAAACTGCCTGCGCTTAGATACTGAAACAGGGTGGATATGTGTTTGTGGAACAGTGTGCGGCGTACAAGACACAATCAGTTGCATGATTGGTCCAGATGGGAAATGATGTGTGAAATGATCCAGATGTGTCCAGTTTGTGACTAGATGAGGTGAAAATTACGCAGAACCTGTTCATCTAATCACGTGAGGCCTTTCTGAACCGAATGCCTGATTGGCAAGTCGTTTAGATTGTCCAGTAAGTTATGATTTGAATGTCTGGTGAATTCGCTAGATTTCCACCGCATCTCTATAGTTTCGTCAGTTTTTTAACCACTTTACACAAATAGGCTGACGTTTACTTTCGGGTTTTCACACAGCCCCCCGAATCTCATATTTCCAGACGTTTTGCCGAAGTTACACGCTAAGACCAAACGAATGAACGTTAATTTCAAAAGAGTACTATAATAGTGCTATATTTTAAAGATTTAACGCCAACGATCTATCAGTGTGTAGTGGTCCGATCCGTGTTCCACTGAGCATATCATATTGTATCGTAGTGCTAGTTAAAAACAACCTAAGTAATTCTGTCTACCTGCAACGTTGGTCACACGTTTCATCCACGACTTTTAGTTTATCAATTATTTCCTTAGAATGCTCAAAAAAATAAGGAGGGAACCATGGCATATGCCTCCTAAGTTTTGTGCTGTCGATGGTATTTTTCAAAAGAATATTTTTTGAACTTCCATTTATTCAGAATGACGTCCGGATTGATGATAACCGCGAAAAATTACGATGCTTCTCTACGGTTGACTTCACAAATAAGTGCTCGTGAAGTTAAAAAGGTTGGTATTCTAGGCGTTGTTTGTGATATTCGGTTTCCATTTATCAACATTACGTTTACAAATTGAACCTTGTTCATATTTAATCGCAAGTTTCTTATTCCGATAGATTTTTTCCCAGTTTTGCTCTTATTGGATCTCGTCAGTAGTGCATATTCTTGCCATGACCGGGATTCGAATTCTGGCCACGCTTTTACGGAAAAACCATGCCGAGCTTCGCGCCACTGACCTCACATCAGGCACGACCGAATTATCATATACAGACGCTCGGCCAAATTCGATTCTGAGTAATACTTAGATTGCCTGATCACCTTGAGAGAAGACAAAGTAGCTGTGCTGTTAACTCCAATCGATGACTCCACGATTAGGATTTCTCTCTAAGTTGAAATCACAGAAATCGTTAAACTTTTTGGACGATATTCTTATTACTGGTAAATAATGGTATGGGACTGGGCTGATATAACTTGAAAATTTGTGCATGTTGTTGCCGACTGTCCGGTTGTGATGAATCAGTCTGACTATTTATATTAGGTTAATTCTTTACTGATAAAGCTGTTTTATGTTTGATAGTGTTTCGGCTTTGTGAGAAATTGTTTGTTTTTTTGTGTCCTCGAAAGAAATAAGTTGTGAACATTTTCATTCACATCCGTACAACTCTAAACTAATAACCGCATCGGTTTGTACTTGCCAGGTATACCTCGAAAGTATAAATTTTGACCATTGATCTTATCGTTCCCTTTTCGAATTTCTCGTTATCTATTGTAACCTTTAACTCATTGAAAAGATCTAATCGTTGAGTTCAGGCCTTCACTCCCATGTGTGATCGTAACTTGTAGATTCAGGCAGGTTTTGCCTGTGATATGAACCACTAGACTCGATGTTAACTCGCCAATTAAGGCTCATCAGTATTATATATTTTTGTCCGAACCAGTAATGAGAATTTGATATGATAGTTTTGTCACATCCATCTGCTCGACCGCAATCGCTTATAGATAGCGCTCAGATTACCCGATTGTCTTAGGTGAAGATACACCAATTGCCTCGGGGAAGTGCAATAATTTGAGTTATATCGCATGGCCTCCAAGTTGATATCTCCTCATTGTTTATTTATTCCCATCTTATTTCTGCCCACAACAATAAAACTTGATGGTGCCAAAGTGAATCATGTGCCACATTACGTACTGAATCACATGGAAACCCAATATTGTCGGCTTGCTCAGACATGGACGTCAACAGACGTCCCATCAAAACGACAACATTGACTGCATCCATAATTGTTGCCTTTCTAATGAAATCGACATCGGGTTTCCTAAAATCCTTCTTGCATTCAGTCGTTTGATCATATCCTGGCCTTAGAGTACCATATGTTGTACTCATTGGTATCTGTCTCCATTGATGTCCTGCCGGGTCCAATAAAACTGACGGACTAAGCAATGGTGTGGCTACCGGATGAAAATATTGCACTATGACGATGGGAGGTTAATGTTGTGATACATGCTGTAGAAAAGATTCCATGCATATCCTCAGGTGTCAACTTGAGATTGATATACTAGTCATCGCCTCCAACAACAGTACATCAATAATTGACAATAACCTTCAACTACCATACATCCATGGAGAGAATAACATGCCTTAATTCAGAGATAAACGAAAGACCCAATTTTTAGTGAAACATTTTTTAATCCAAATATTCAACATCATGTTCGTCTCTTGTAAACGATCGACAGGGTTACAAGTATAAATAAGACATAACTTACATGACAGCATCCTGGCGGCTTCCATTGCTTCGCTTACTTCACAGACAAATCAGTTAAACAACGACTAAATTCACGCCACTGAACTCGGTCTGTAGCCATTTCTCAAAGGTTCCTACCGTTTTTTCTGTGTGTCACGAGGACCCCTGCCTAGGAGACGGATGTGACCTACATTGATCAACCTACTAATAGCTCTCTTCATTTCCTCATTCGTCCGGCTCACATCATACACCTGTCGATTAAACCTTTAACAAAAGTGCTCGGCGTGGTAAACCATTAGTTGAACTCCATAGTACATACCATAACCACTCAAGTGTGTGCGTTTCCCAAAGACTGGGTGGATAAGTTTATCTAACTCTTGTTATCAAATATCCGCTGTCTAGCCTACCCTTTGATACCACACCCGTTGGTACTTGTGATTGGTTACAGAAATCGATGATTTAATATTTGAAGACGGTTTGCGTCGGGCTAGAACAGCACAGTTGGGTCTCATCTAAAAAAAAACAACTGCAAATTAGGTTGGACAATCTGCGGACCTTTCGTTGTTGGCATTTTAATTAGGATTAATGCATCTACTGGATCGATGGTAACATCATTAAATGCGGCTGAAAAGTCCTGATCTGTGCCGTCATTTCTGGAGTTTACAAACAATAACTCTCCCTTTCTATGTGATTGACTCATACTGAGTGCAATTTTGGTTTCAGCGAACAGAACTGTTTTCGATAAATTCTC
>JTDE01021512.1:5383-57549 GCA_014338405.1 Paragonimus skrjabini miyazakii | reverse complement strand
TCACCTATAGGAGTCCCTGCTACTTGATGGAACTGAGCACTGACGTCTGCGGCGGCCGAGACGGTCTGAGGCTGAATACCGCGTGAAAATGAGTGGTTTTGTTTCAGGTTTTGTTTCAATGCTTAACCCCTGTATTGCTTGGTCGAATAAACAACCCTTGCGCCATCCGCGTTCTCGGATCACAACATTAGTATGTTTATGATCAGTGCACTGCTGTGCCATTTTTTGAGAAGCTGCCGTTTTAGCGTACGCTTGCGTTCAGGTTGACCTAGTTAACTGGTGGAAATCAATTTGTCAAGAGCTATGTTCAGTGATGCAGACCTCTGATAGAAAACAACGTACACGATCTCATCAATAAACGTTGCCAAACTGTAATCTGTTTTGTATACGTTTGTATCATTCGAGTGTGAAGAAAAGTCATTTTTTCATACTTCCGAGTTATAACGCTTTTCCCCACAGCCATTGTAATTCTCCATGACGTTTGTCTCAGAAGAACTTGTCGGAATACCCAATGGATCACTGCACACATGCTCTGCTCGTTCTACCGGAGTGCTCAAAAGTGTACTATTGGTGAACGGTTTGGAAGATATAGTGATTCAGAAGAAAGCCGGTTATGAAAAGCCAGGGCTTCTGCTGGATTTGAACCAGCGACAGCACTTCTTGCACTGACCAGTCTACGACTCTGGTCTCATCAGTAGGACTGTACAGGGATTGTGTACGTTGACATCGACCGCCATGTTGAAGAGAAAAAGGGAGATAGAATAGCCTTGTCGCACTCACCTAAAGACAACAAGGTATCCCATTCCTTCAGCAAAAATTTTCAGAGAACAGCTCTGTCAACATGATCGCTGTTGAATAGGATCAATCGGAGAGGCTACATAGTCAAATCTGGTATCAATAGTTTATACTGGTTGGGAGTTCAGGCATGACAAGTAGGACATCTGTCCTCTGGCTGACACACTGTACACTAACTGCTTACTGGTAGGAAAACCCACAATGTTCTAGTGGCACGCAACGCTGACTATCTGAGTCCTGTTTCATCGAATGACATAAAGTAAGATCAAAGACATCCAAAAATACAAAGTAACAATAGTCAGTTTCGTCAAAACTATGTATTGTTGTATATAGTATTAGGTAACGTGTTGACAACAAACCTTCAGCTCGGATTATCTGGGACTACAAAAACCTTGAATCTGAGATCCAACTTTCATCACTCCATAGTGTTGTCAGTGTTATCCTCGGTTGATTTATCGTATAGGTGGAACGCATTACACTCCCCTAAACGTACCATAATCTCCCACTGACAGTTGATAAAGTTAACAAATGCAAAAAAAACGTGTAGCATGTAGTCGGGAGTTTGAATTGATGAAATTTGAATAACACACATTTGATCGAACATTTTGCTTTCCGACATGATTTCGTATTGGTTAAGTTTTAGACGGAACACTGTACTCCCTCCATTTCAAGATGTTCTGATAACACTTTCTTGTACCCACAAATCACTCTTCTGTTACCCGATAACAGACTACGGGAGCTGTAACCCACCGGGATAATGAGGATAAGAGGTGATGTAGAGAAAGCACACGTGTGTCTTATCAAGCTCAGTGATGCCTCAATGATGCACAACGATTGTCTGTTGATCCAACTCAATTAGAATGCCTGTCAGCGTACGCACTTGTACAGTGCTCGGGCTCACTGCGATCCGTTCGATTCGGAGCTATATGGAGTCACACAATAAAGCCACAGACATCATTTGATGTACCTTATATTGTCATCGGCTCGTATAAGTACTGTTGAAACAGACGAAATTGATAAAGAAATCACTTAAAATGCTGACTAGACACCGTCTGCGACACATATGAATACTCGGACAACTATTAGAGGTTTCGATTTCATACACATATATGAAGACGTAAGGTATGTGGAAGTCATAATGCCTTCCCCATAAGATCCCCAAGGAAAAAACACTCGTTCAATTAACACTCTCAGAATGCATGAAATATTTTGCACTAGGCACTTCCGTTGAAGAAATAAACCTCAATGAACTGTACATGCAAAACATTTTGGGCTTAAAAGGAGTCCGGGACCCCAGTACGAAACAGTGCGGTAGTCGTGTTGTACAGTACTCAATCTGATTGCGCATTGGTCCCATAGAGGTTCACTGAGAGTCATGGATTCTTTCGTGAATAACCTCCATGTATTGCTATGTTATGCTAAAATCTATTCCATACTTGGCTAAGGAACCTAAGTTAAGCTTGTTCAGCAGACGTTTTGTTCCTAGAACTGTGACCAAACTAAGGCTCACCAAATAATCACAGGGTGTGTGAGCAATGCCCTTCGAACACAATCTTCTGTAAGTACGAATTCACAATGGACGTCAGAGATTTGATTTTCGAATCTGAACATCTGAACTTATTTACGCAAGTGACAGTTATAACATGACCCAAAGGTCATTTTACCAGAAAACAGAACGAAGCAAACCGATATGTTTAAGCTCCTTAAAACAGTAACTAACTGACTGGTATTTATTGAAATGTAACATTTCCCCTCCACTGTCCCTTTTAACCTAGTCATAACCCAAGAGAAAACAGTGGTTATAACGTTACTATGTTAGTCGATAGCTCTCCGACTCAAATAGCGTTGTGTGAGTGTTGACAAATCATGGGCAACCTGATGGCATCCCAACCCGTGTGTACCCATAGTGCTTCACTGTAGTAAATACCTGGTAGTATGACGTCGACCAGTTTGTTGCTCATCCTCGTTCTTTTAGTAGGGTAGGTTTATATAAATACATACATACCTGCACGTGAGACTGTACATTATTGTTTAGTGACTACGTAATCGTAAGTTGTAAACAAGGGTCACTCGAATGCGTGCCGTTTTTAACTACAAGAAGAGTTTTTTGGTTGTATTGTCTGATATCTATAACAGAGTAATTTCTTTTACCACACACGAACGTACCACAGTGTATCGCTTCGGCCGTTCAGTGCGTCTGCGAGTATCAGTGGCCATGAAATCAATGGGCCGAGTTGTTCTTCCCAAACTGATCTTTTTATTGGATGGATCACTGGGCCGTGATACGTCAACGAACGGCTGGGGTAGAATTAGCTTCGACAAACCGAAGTCGGATACAACCACTGAATCATCCTTAAAAGTGAATTTAAAAAACAACAACAGGGAATCCATGAATAAGAGATGAACAGCCTGTATGAGGACAGTCGTAAGCCGTTAAGCTAGTTATTTCACCTTCGAAATCTTTAGGGTTGGAACTACGGGAGATCACATCGATATCCTAGTTTGGGTGAATACAACAGACAGCCCACATTTGGTTTTATTATCTCAATCTATAGATCTCGAAATGGTATCGTGCTCCAATTTCACACACATAAGTGTTGGCTGTTAAATAAATGATAGCATCAACCTTTATGCTCAAATTAAAGCTATTATCCACTTGCAGAGACTAACAATAAACGCTATTTCAAAGTGAAATAGAGCAACCTGAATAACAAGAAATCTTTAAGTTAAAAATACGACAAGTTTAAAAAAACATCTTCGTGCAAACTTTTTAACAGCAGGTAGAATACCCCGATAACAACGTCAGGTTTGTTTATATTGAAAAATAACGAGACATGAAACGATCAAAGCTTATGCCGGGGAAAGAAAAAATCAACACAAAAGAATTTTATCTTCATCTTCCTATTCTAGAAATTCATGCCTTGATAGGGTAATTAGTGTAAACATGGGATGCTGTTGACTTCCGAGCGGAGGCTCATGGTTCTCTAAAAGATGTTCCGAAATACATACGAGAAAGTCTATGTGAATAAAAAGTGTACAATATAGTTATTATGGAGGAATAATTGAGCAAAGTTGCAGCCAACTTTTAGGGATTTAACGAATTAGTTGAACAATCCAGATTTGGCTCATTTAATTTAGACAACATTCACAGTTGAGTGCAGCTTCCGCATACAAGTAAACACTTTAGTCAGTCACTTTCGGAAAAAACACCTGACTCGGGCTCTGCTGTTTTCAGAATTCATCACTAATGCGTCTTCTTATCACGGATAGGATTTGAGTGTTCAGCTGTGATAATTCCATCGTGCTTAATGTGAGGTCAATGGTACAGTAGTCAGCAGGGTTGAATCATGAAAGCGTCTCGGGAAATTCAAATCTCGACATGGATATGCATTGCCAAAGAGCCCTAACAGGAGCAAAACGCGAGTATATTGGTTATTTTTTAAAAGAGGTCCGTTAAAATGTCTATGGGAATGCGATCAACTGTGTTCAATTCAGATTTGACATATTTTAACGATTTAACATAAAACGTCTGATCCTAACAAATACAAAGTCACAAATTGATGGTGTGTGAGACACTTAAATAACCTACGTAGTTGCGATGAAAATAATTATGATGAAGATTATTCCATCCCAGATATGCAATTTAAAATATGGCTTGCAACACTTACTTTGCGCACAAGACAGTTATGCGTCGTTAAGTCCCGGTGAATAAGGTTGTTCTCATGAAGATACGTCTGTGGACGGGAAAAGTAGTATGAGATCCATGATCGACTTTTAACCAAATCAGTTTTATCTGGGAAACCCAAACGTATTATGTGTTTGGAAAACAAAATCAGCGCCCTCACCTCTCATCGGAAATCATGAAGCCCTAATTCCCAGCATCGTTCACGTAGAACGGATTAAATTCGGTATATGATGCTTTAATACCCTAGTCTGTAAACTTCCTTTGGTTGAAACTGCACTGGTAACTTTTGTCAGTTTTTTACCACAGTAAAAATAAAAGTTCGACGAGAATGCAGTAATTACTTGATACCAAATTTAAAGGCTGTCACTTGTGGAGCTTTTTGATATTTATTAAAGCTGTTATATTTTACTCATTAGCGGCGGTGAGTAGTAAGGCACAAATGTAAAATAATAACAGGAAACCTCTGGCGATAGTCGTAAATAAAATCCACGATTTGCCCGGATTGTTAAAAACGTCGTTTTTGGCTTATGCTTGAACAACTACAACGTGAAGATGAATCTGTCCGGTTGCAGCTGGATCCTCTTCATATCTCCCACTTATCATCAGCTTTTGTAGCCAGATCCAAGATGCATATATACAACATTCTGGAGCATATTCATCTCCAATCTACCCCCAGCCAACCCAGATCTGAAGGGAGAGCTTAAAGTTGAAACGGAACGACAGTGTCGTTGATACATGCAGGTTATGAATTGGTGCAAATCTATAGATAGGGTGTGTGGCTGGGAGATCTGATGCCTAAACTATACAAATCGATTATCTACAACATCGAGCATTCTTTCGGCATTGATCTCTTCGCTCCATCGGTTTGCCAAAGAAATACCTCACAGTTTGTTGGGGTTGTTCAAAACCTGTCACCTGCAGGTCTGTTACCCAGTCAACTTTTGTGGTAACTAATCAGTGGGCGGCGTAGTCGTCCTCGAACTATCTTGCTTTGACTTGGATCAATCAACACATGGCTCCGGTCCAGTAGTGCGATAGTCTGGACATTCCAGTGTGTAAACCACAGCTACTAGCAGACGGATGACGAGGATGTAAGTAGAATATGACTCACGTTCATTAAAAACGAGTTCCAGCTGAAACTGACAGATATGAGCATTGTGATAAGTGGGGAGTACAATATGAAAAACGTGGATGTTGTGAGTTTCCAGCTTGAACTGGGCTATCCTAATGTGGTCAGGTACACTGTCAAAAGTATCACGAATGGGTATCTAAAATGATCGCCCAGCTTACCATTCCCGCCGTAATGTCCCTGGCATAAGAGACACGTTTGCAACAGGTCAGCAACTCTAGTGGAGATTCCATCAGCACGCGATGTAGACTGCCCTGTGCGATGTATTCCGTGACCAGAGATATCCGCTTGTTCCACACGACTACACCAATACAAGTTAGAATATTCGGATGTTTCAGGTTTCTTAAGAGATTTATCTGTAGAGAGGAAATATGTCAGTCAGAATTAGTTTCAGATTTAAAGCAAATTACATTTGAATTCTATTGTAATTTATTCCTTCAATCTTCCAATACATGTTTTCACAGGTTCAACAACTCAAACGGTACACCTATTTTCTCATGACCTGCTAGTCTAGCTGCAGCTACCCGTATACAGTCTGAGTAGCGTTCATTTATCCATTTCAATAGTACACTGCCTTACTCGTGAAAGAAACACTCTCGTCCTAACAATAATTTTTAAGAGGTAAGTAGTTTCCACAAACGGAACAGGCACTCTAAAACCATATGCGAACCATTTTAAGGGGAGTGGAAATGACCCTTGAGACTGCCCTATGAAAATTCAGCAAGGCAGTTTCATTGGATCAAGCCCTGAAACGTGCACCCATTGATTGTAGGGCGGATTACTAACCGTTCGTGAACGCACTTCACACACTGCGCTGACAAGCTAAAATCCGACCTGTCTCCGATTCGGAATCCCAGTAGAAGGCTTGCAATATAACCGGGATAATGAACCTGATTCAAAATACGTTTGCTTCCTGAACCAAGCGAACGCACACAGGGTTGATGTAATTAACATCATGCTAATTGTTTGTACATCTAAATTGATGAAATCAACATCAAGCGACTGCCTATCAAACGATCACTAGGATGTGTGAACATTGCTCCTCACCAATGATCACGTACGAACGGAGATGAGCCGTTCACAAGTGCATTGACCCATATGCAAAGTGCACTACGGCTCTACGAAGAAACGTCTGCGATGAAGTGAAGGTGATTCAAAGATGCAAAATCAGCGAGTCTTCTTGTTATGGTTTGACACAGACTAAAATTGATGGACTCACTGAATAGTATTTCAAAGGCATAATCTTCTCCCTCATACTGCACTTTCACATTCAGATATACTATTAATTGTTGCATTCTGCTAGTCAAGAGTTCTTGAGTTTGAATAATCGCTAAGTGGTTCGTTGCTAGACCTGAGCTATATGACAATATATCATCCCCTTACTTGATCACGCTTTGTTACACAACAGTAAGTACTAGATTATTAAAAGCCCGTCCGTTTGTCAGTGCTTTCTAGCTTTCGGTTGAAGAAGCACATAGATATTATTATCTTAATATGTAATCGTAACACCAGATTGCAAACGAAGGTCATTTGGTACCGTACTACCTATTAGGTAGTCCGTAATACTATGAAATACTAGTATACTTTTAATAGGAATTAAGTATCTGTTGATTTTACAAGGTGGTTTCCATAACCACTGTCGCAATCTGGCCAATAGTTTGGTGCTTCATTAAGATGTTTCACGAAATAAACGCACTTACCCTCCTTCAAAAGTGGTTCTTGTGGAGGAATACTGTAGGTTAGTTGCTTTTTGGTAGATAGTGAATAACTTCAAAGTAACAACTATTCTACGTTGTCATATAGAGCACTAGGACCAAGAATCACACATTTGAAAAACAATTTCTTGCTCTGTATATCGACTTCCACCCATGACGATCAACAAACAAACAACATGATATAAGGCTGAACTATATATGGAAGTCAGACACAGCAGATTGCCATGGTTAATATGGCAATTTATAGCTGATTTGCCAATTGTTGGGGAAACATTCTAACGACAGGTGCCCAGTGAGTAGATCTAAGGCCAGTGGGTACCATCACCGTTATGATTACTCATCGTTTGATGGGAAATGTAGAGCTGTTCATATGTGCCTTAAACGATAGCGATGCGCATGAAAGCAGACATTTAATCCATGCCTCAGAGTCCGATATTCAATCTTTGCGCCAATATTTTAATAATCGTAGTCATATGACCAAATCTGAAAGTAGAACCCCATCATCTTCATTCTCACAGACGGCAGTAAATTTCACTATACAATCAGGAAGAAAAAAGAAAAGCTCTAGGTAAGAAGGAAAAACAGAAGGGGAACGAATAAAACTTAACTACTAAAAATAGCTACGTTCATATTCCGACATTCAACATTAGGGTGCCTACACCTTCCAAACAAACAACCAAGTTATAGGTGAAAGTAAGACGCCATCAACAAGACAGACTCTTTACGCCTTTCACTATCACGTATCATCAGGTGCAATCACACCACAGACGATTCGAACAGTCAGCGACAACGCTCAGGTTAATGAACCCGATTAGCCGCTATCTCACCTAACGTCTCCAGCCAATAACCCCGTGAGTCGCGAAGTCCCCAGCCCGGGAGACGAATCCAACTAACAGTGACCAACATCTTGAGGAAAGACTTCAGTTCCCCACGTTAGGTCATCATTTGTCCATCTCGCATCTCACGCCAGATGGCCGCAGCATCGGCAAACAATGCACTGTATGGTGGACGATTAGCTGACATCCGCACCACATGGTCTATTCATCTAAGTCTGTGTAGACGCAAGGACTGAACAAAAGAACCCGCTTCGCAGTCACTACTGAATACCCACCTCCTAACCTCTTTGTTGGTTAGACGTTGGTGCAACCTGATGCGAACGATCGACGTCTGACATTCATGGTCAACTCTCTGAAGATGGTTCATGTCTTCTACCTTGAGCAGCCACCTTTCGCAACCACAAACTAATACGGTTCCGAACAACACCGTTGGAACACGAAAACAGGTAGATGCAAGCATTTCGTATTGACTTATCAGTACCAAATTCACATTGACATGAAACGGTTTTTTTATATCGAACAGTTAGGGGTGGGTTGGGTGGATATTCAATTGATTTGTTAGGAAAGGTCACTAAGCCCAGGGTAGGGTCAAGTTCACGAACAATTGTTTCTGAACACACAGGGCCGGCTTCAATCGACTGATTGCGACAGCCTCAGCAAACCGCAAGAATCTTGAACTGGGATAACGTAGTAAGATTCTGAATGCACAAGCCGGTTCTCACTAACGCCCTATATATGCGATCCCTAAGTCCCGTATAGTTACCTCATTGTCCTAGGCTAGACAACTCCGCCATGGTCTTAGAGATATGCGCTTTTACTTCATTTTCTAGACCTCCACCGCGACTCGCTAATGCAGTTCCCACAGTACGCATACTGGTCAACAATCTCCATGACTCCATTACCCAACACTAAATCTGCGTATTCACACCAGTCTCGCGGAAGCACTTTGTACTTCCAAACCGCGAAGCGCATTCCGAAATGTTTAGCAAAGTGGGAAGTATCGTCTAGCATTGTCTGTGCTGCTTGGGACGTATCAAGCAACAACACTTTATCACCAGCTTAATCAGCACTCATCACGGACTCCACCAATCTCCAGGATGTAATCCACTTCCCCATTCCTGTTGTCACTTTACATGCTCATTCAGTATCTCGTCTATTCAGACAAATATGCAGGTAATGTGATATCATGCATGAGATACCTGACTCGATTTTCTTCGCCCGGATGGTTGGACAATTTGTTCAGTCTTTTAAATTGGTCAGTCTCTCAGCACACTCGAAGATAACCATATGTGGCTCCCACTTGTAAAACGTATTCAATATTGGAACTTTTCTTGTGCATGCCCATCATTTCGTGAAAATAATAAATCTCTATCTTGATTCTTTCAATTAGCTATCCGAGAATTACCTTGTGTAACATCATGGTATGATCACTTCATGTTTAGGATGTTTTCAACAAAGTCAGAAAACCTATAAGACACAAAATTCCCCTTCATTTGGATCTTCCTAAATATACTTCTGTGTATTCCACTGGATTCAGACACAAATGCCTATTTGCAGAAAAACGGTTTTATTGCTGTATCTTTTTTCTAATTCAGCTCGTCTTCTACGCAAATCCAGCCCTCTATTACACAAATTCAGCCCCCACAAAAATCGAATCTGTAAGTCTTCTTTCAATTTTGGCTGTTCATTAAGTCGTTTGCAGATTTTATTACTTCTGCTGTTAATGCGTGACTCTAACACGTTCAGTTAAACATTTTTTAGATGCGATCCAGTTGCAAAAAATCTGGGTATCATCATTATCATCATAACAGCCATGGGCCTGACCAAAAGTTGCTGTGGCTTGGGCCGCCGCTCACCTCAACAGTGACATGGAATATCCTAGAAGAAAACGTTACTAAGAAGGTTGAACATTATTGAGAGAAGACTAAGAGGAAGAAGCGGAAATGATATGGATACAGGTAAGCCATTGACCGCGGCAGATCACCATCTCGAATGGAGTCTCTAATCAGGGGTTCGAGTGATCACGAGGATCCCAGCCAGGCAGGCGACACCCACCCACTCTGCTCAATGAAGCAGTCAAGGTCTTCATATTTCATGACCACGTTGTTGCTTGACCATCATGTGGTTTCGCCCAACTGTTGGTGGTCTCAGTATACAATGCCCGGTACAGTAAACGAACAGATGACATACGGAGTACGTGACCCAACCATCGCAAGCTATGCATCGTGAGTAGTTGATCAATTGATCACGCATCCCCAGCGTTCCGGAATACGCGTCGGGTATCGGCTGAATTCGAACCAGAACCAGGAACAGCATGACCAAACACGACAACCGCTCCACCAGTTGAGCTACGAAGCCGTGCATAGGGCTCAAAAGTTCAACAATTGGACTCAGTTATTCGCCCATTCTACTGTCTCATATGGAATCTGCCAAATGATCCAGCGGACTGACCGTCGATACACAATTTCTTAGGCAGTCCGGATTTTTCGCAATTGGGTCCCATGTAAATTATGAAATCCACCGCACTACTCGTAAGTAACCATTTTCATTTACAGAAAAAACGTGTGTAAAAGCGGAAAATTTACTCCTCAAAGTGTGAAAATTTTTTAGCTCACTTTACCGTGTCTATTGAGTGCCAGTTTTGAAAGATTGGTTTTTAAGACCATCTGTACAAAAATACACACTCTTTAAACATAAACTATTGTAAACTCGTCGTTAATTTAAAAACGAGTAACCTCGACCGAAGGATTGAAGGTTCTTGCACGCAAATTTAACATTGAGCAACATAGCAGTGACTATTCCAATCCGATTAGAACATTGATCAACATCTGTAGTCGATATGTTTCTTATAACTTTCGCCTCTGGCTCCCTTCCTAGAGAACTGTGATGTGCGTGCATGACATACAGCTAATATTGAGCGTACTGTTTCCCACAGGTTCCGACACCAAACCATACTAGCCTGCAAACCGCAGGAAGATCAAATTAACAATAAAAATTGGAAAACAGAATAACCGAGACAGATTCCATCATAGCTGCTGTGGTCTCCTTTTTTAGCTGGGTAGTATTTACTCCGGTTTCGTTAAACAACCCAGTAATTTTCAGTTTTCAAGCAAATATTAAACAGGCATGAACAATACTTTCGCCCTCCATTTACTATACTTTCGCATATATGTATTCGATTCTCGGTATCCATTGACTAGGTGATCCTGGCTGAGTATAAAGCGAAAGTGATCAGCCGAGTGTGACATAATGCCGACCACTTTGGTTGTTCTAGGGAGCAACAGTTCCCAAATCTCGCGGCACGTAACCCTAGATAGTGTGAGAATCGAAACATCGATAACTAAGTGGTATTGGCCTATCAGCTACACCAAGGAACCACAAAGAACTCTCCAACGTTACTGCCCTTGAGACTAAATTGAATTTTACCCTATTAATATGAATGGTATGTCGTTGCCGGCTCAGACTTGGCCGGTTTCCGATTATATTCGATAACATTATTCGAATGACTATTTTCTAACTTTCTCGCGCTCTCGAAAGCGGAGTTGTATCCAATTAGGGAAATGTCTCTGGGAGAAAAGATGGTGAGGGCGTACCTTCAAACACTTCAGCCCAAATTTGATGGCCCCAGTCTTTTCTATCTGTCACGTGACCTCTTGTCCGATATGCGTTACAGCGGCCTACACATAAACCCACGCACACACGGAACGTACTACACGGATAGGGTAACGGTGTTCCGACCAAAGATCTTTCGTTTGGCTTCCACCCACACATGCTCATTACTATGCCGTTCTGCTTCGAATCGAGTCACGGTTCCGTTTATGCAGATTAGTGTTGTTTGTGAATGAAATGTTGACAACATGATTCTCATGGCAATTGTACAGTTTGTTTGGCCGATTGATACACTCGGGAACAAGGCTAGAGAACCTTTTGAACTTACGCGCCTGTCAGCAATCGATTGTTTACATATTGTACCATGTTCACTGGTGAAGTAACTATAGGAATACTCATTAGTTTACCGATTATCTTTTTACGGCACGCTGGAATGTCCACTGTTGTCTATCACTGACTAGGTAAATATACGTCATAATACTGGAATGTTTGTTGATGCCCCTATGTCGCTGACGACTTAAAGAAGGAAGTCTCCAGAATGATGACGATAAAATGTAAAACTACTTCAGCGGGTGCTCTAGTGCAGAACCCTAGTAGGACGTACAATCCGTACCAAAATTATACGGTTATCCTCATCTTCCGGCAAGTTCTTCCTTATCACCAAATCTCTATCAATCATTCTCGACAACAAACGAGTAACAGTCATTAGAATGTGAGAGACCGAAAGGTGCTTGAAAAGCTATTATAAAAGATGAATGGTTTACATAAATAAGGAAACAGCCACAGCAAATTTGTACGATAACCCCGAAGTTGCTTTGGTGCCATTAAGTTAAAGTGTCAGCTTAGTATTAGTCGACCAGTTGCCGGATTAGCTTGCCAGTTGCATGGACTAAAAGTGACTAACATGTGACCAAGTCCCACGTGGCTAATGCTGCACTTTACGTTTACTCCGCTCATGTTATGTTACTAGGTTGTGAGTAGGTCAGATTAGAAAACGGGAAGATTTTAACGCCAAAAAGCAGACACAGTTGAGCTTACGAGTGATTGCTAAAAGACTCCATAGGTGCAAATATGTCACACGTTATTTGTAACTAGCGAAAACACCATGCATGCTAACTAAAGGAGATGACGAGCGATGCTACTAAGTCGAGATAAACAATGACTATCATGGTTAGACTTAAATACCAAAAATGCCTCAGAGCACGACTCAACGCTTGAGCTCGATAACTTCACAAGAACTGCGTAACAAGCGTCAAACAGTACCTCATAATTGACGCAAAAGCCGCTGATACAGCACCAATTACTGTGTGTTGAAATCATGTGTCTCAAATTCACCAACAATATTTTGCATGATTAAGCGACTTCGGGATGCATGGCGCGCATGTTAGAGCGCTCTCTGAAAGGGAACGGATGCTTCCGTCAACCAACGAACGACGGATGCTCGTTGATCGTTTGGGAACACTTCCAGAATTTGAGATGAATGAAATGATCGCACTGCGTGGTACTCAGAAAGTTAATTCTATTCAGAAAACAGGGAGATGTTTGTTGTTCTTCTGTTCATGAAATAAACAACAGATTGTGGTTTTCAAGCATACGAACGATCCATTCCATACGTCGTATATCACAAAAGCATGATTCGTCCCTTTAGAGGTTAAAATTTCCAACCGGGAGCCCTGTTGTCTTGACCCTAACCCAACAGAAAATATGTAAAGCTTGTGAAATATGTTTACAGAAATGCCAAAGTGTACAGTTTGACGGCTAAATTGACACTGGTTTGAAGAGTTTGATTTTGTATTACAGTCACTTGTTCAAGATATGTCGAAACGTTGAAGCGAACTAATAGGAGCGTGTCGTACGTATCCTAAGCAGAAATAGGTACAACGTACAAGGTGACTATATAATTCTGTCGGGGCTAGTTTTCTCAGCTATGTGAAATTTGATCTATAACCTTCTAATGAGATTTGTAGATTTGAAACAGTCTGCTGTCTCAAAGGATTTTAACGATGTACTCAAAAGTTGTAGATTATGCGGTGTCTACCCTTCCAACATTTCGTACACGTACACGCACACGTTACTTGATTGAGAAGGACACATAGACGAAATGAAACGACACAATCATGGATAAACACTAAATATCCGGATTAAGTTGTTACAGCTATCAAAACTTCCCCACTTCCGTCTGTCACTTACTTACCAGGGTAACCACAAGGTCGACGGGAGCTGTTTGTGTATACGGATGGGGTGAATAAATGTCTCTACTCGACAACGCCTCCAGATAACCACTGATCAGTTTGCTCGCACATAGTTGAGTTCTCAACTTCCACTTGTCTCCCGGTTTTTGTATGGTCTTTATAATCAAGTTATTTGTGTGTGTTCGGTGTACGAAACATCGTTTATTCCTTGTGGTCAAAAAAGGTTATTGTCCACTCGATAATCGGGGAGGTGGTATAAACAGATTATATGGTAGTCTCATTTTGTTACAGAGTTTGGTCTTCCTGCTCCCCTTTGGCGTTGATTTTGCATGTTTTTCACAAATATATCAAAAGAATTTGGTTTCACCATATTCCACTCTTGACTTATGGCATTCTTTATACATGTTATAGAACAACAGGACACTGATCTGTTGCATAATTGTACCCCCATATGGTATCGATTGTGCTCAGAACAAAACTAGAAGTTAATTAGTTTCACATATACTCTGTGACAAAGATGGACTTCTTTGTCACGTGAGTCTTAAGTAGTATGGCGCTGATTGTTGGAAGGTTACAGTTGTCATCGCAGGCAGTATGACGAACTGTACTAAAATCAAAAATACAGGTTTGCATGAGAACTGATACCATCCAGAATATATAAAACATCCCACATGGTTTGAAATACATTCCAAGCCATCACTGACGTTGTCAACAGTATTCATTCTCGCTCTAAAAGCGTCTCCTTTCCAAAGAAAACGACTGGTCAATCAGGATGGACAGATACCCAGTAGTAATCTGCGACATTTTTTTTACGTACTCGACCCTTGATCCATCACTGATAGCTTGATGACCATAACTAATATTTTTCGTAACTCTCCTTCTACTTTCGGACTTGAGACTAGTTGCGGGTCACCATTCGCCGTACGAACATCCGTGTAGTGATCGCCCTGTTACACACGTTTTGGAGTAGAACAAAGTGAATTTTGGCACTTGTCTTTTAATTTGGCATGGAAGTAATAAGCGGGATCAGTCGCGTTACTCTTCGGGATCAAAGCTTCTCGTTCTGTTTATCTCATGGCGAAGAATTCAAGTTCCGCCGAACGCTCATTTATTCCGTGGTTGATGAAGTTCATTTTGTGGCTGCTTACAATAGATAATCGTTTACTAGTCGCTTTTTGAAACACTTCTCAATCATCTGAAGGTTATACCGGTAGTGACTTTATGTAGCAGGATCACTTATAGTGAATTTCTCCTTGTTACTGAAGTTCACACATTCCCGTAGATCTTCGAGACTAACCGAAGATGTACACTTACAGGTTATGTCTCCTCTTGGAAGGTTTTCATTTGTTGAAGTGGTTTATGACAAACTAACAATGGCTTACTCAACCCAACTGATAGCTTACGAATACGAAAAATCTGTATTTTTCATGAACAGTCTGAAGACAAAGCAAATTCACTTACTGCGCCCGTCACGTTACTGTCCATTCATAAGAGTTTAAATCGATTGTAACGTTATCGTAACGCGCTCTTCGTGGACAAGTTATTCAACAAAAAAATTCTCCCTTGCTCAGGTACCCTACTGGTATGTTTTTGAGGTAATTTGTGAAACACTTCACCCAATGTCCAGAAATTTTGATTATCTTTTTAACAAAACATCAAGACCTACAAGCACTTTGAATATCTACTTCTTCCAATAGCAAAGGGATTTAACTTCTCATTTGTGGCGCTGATCCCCAATAAGGTTGTTGCACCGCCTGTATACGTGTGACCGAAGATTGAGTCGCCCGCCTGCTATAATAGGGAGAAGACTGGGGTATTGTAAAGCAATACCCTATGCATGAAAAAACAGTGAATTCAAGCTCCGTCGGTTGCTTGCACTCGAACAAATCGACCATCGTTAACTTAACTGATTTCCGAGTCCTCCGGCTGAACACAGTATCCTTAACACTTGTTTCTTTAAACCCTTCTCTGGATAGGTTTTGAGCCGCAGATTCACCTGCGGGGGTCGTACGAACTGTTTGGGCCACCAATGTGTCATCATTTTGTTTCCACTCTCACAAGTCAACTCGGCT
The DNA here is from genome assembly GCA_014338405.1 of Paragonimus skrjabini miyazakii. Classification (NCBI taxonomy): domain Eukaryota; kingdom Metazoa; phylum Platyhelminthes; class Trematoda; order Plagiorchiida; family Troglotrematidae; genus Paragonimus; species Paragonimus skrjabini miyazakii. The sequence goes on along the minus strand of JTDE01021512.1, from coordinate 41,516 downwards.
TAACTTCGTAATGGCATACAAAGGTATTCAATAACACCTGCAGATTTGGGTGCCAGGGCATTTCGTTGTCATCGGAGTCGAAACCTATATGGCTTGAGCCGGTGTGCTTGATTCTCCCATGCCTTAAATTCTACGTTATTTTCGCGGATATTTTTCCACGACGACCCATTTTGGTTGCTCTTTGGTGCGACAAACGGTGTATTCTAACCGGCCGACGTTGAAACAGCTAGGCTGTGAATAGTGTGTTCCGTTGTATCGATACCGTATTAAGTCTGAAACTGTTTATGGTTTTCAGCCTGCCCAGGCTTCTGTTGGATGCTTTCCAGTTGACGTCTGCCAGTTTGGCGTCACTCGACAATTCAGGCGAAAGATCTCGAGGGCATTCTCCAATGGCTGTTTGTTCGTGGTCTTTGCCAGCGTGTATTTGGAACTGTTGACAAAACGCTCCATTTGATCATTAATCTGAGAGTCATACAACAATATTCGAGTATGTTGTATGTCTTTGGTGCTGCAGAATTCAGTTAAGTGTGCCGATATGATCTAGGTCACAATAATAAAGAGACGATTGGTTTTTCGAACACCACGACACCTGAAGATGTGCTGCAACGAGCTGATAGCAACAGTTGCATAGGTATTCCTCAAAAAAGCACTCCCGGGTTATTTGCTTGGATGCGTTCATCAAAACGGGATGCGACTGGCCGCTTAGTGATCCAGCGGTCACGGAAAGCGTGGTTGTAGATCATTCAGCATTAATGTCCTGATTACGTATGCAGACCTTTACTATTAGTGAACGAAATCGTCCAGCTGATCGTTCATGTCGAATAAATGTGTGTAGCAGCGTGTAAGAGCATTAATGCGATTAATATTTCAGTATCCTTTGTGAACCTGTTAGGGGACGCGATTTCGGTGTGATTCTGGAACGGCCACGCGGTCCGCAATAAGGAAAAGGGAAGCAATTCCAGGCAACAAGTCAAGTGGCCTGTAGAATTGCTGTAATTATCCACAGGAACCTTTGGCTGGCTAACCATTCTCATGTTTGTGGGAAACTTTATGTAGAAGCGCGTCCCCTCCCACCAAATATCGGATCAACTCTGACTTCACCGGCTGTACGACCACCGTATCGTCTAATACCTGATGAACGTGAATTTCGGCTAAAGTATCTACAATGACAATATGTTATAGGTTGCAGGAGTACAACACACGACACTAAAGTAAGTGCTATATGTTGAATTAGAAATTATGGTAGTCAGAGATCGCCTCTAACTGCATCCCTTTTGGCGTTCCGTGGTTGTGATATATCTGCGACGAAAAGTGAACTCGAGCTTGATAGTGGACTAAACAGCGTTGAGTCTGAATCCACTCTTTTTTCATTCATAACTATCAAAACGCTTAGACCGATTTTTTCGAAGTTTAGTTAACAGTGAGCTACCTCGTCAAATGCGCCATCGACAATTGTGCCATTTGAATTGACGGTGTCTGACGCATTGCCACTCCTCATGCTGGAATCACATGTTGAAAGATTTTGATCGACTACGGGGGATCACTTTATGGAGCCGGCGGAAGCTTGTTTTGCGGATATCTAAGTCGACTGTTCTTCACAGGCTCTTTATAGCATAATTTAAGAACCCGTTAACTGATTACTTTCACTGGTGGGTGCTAGGATTTGATCAGCTGAAGACGAAGAATGTGTGTTGGTTTTTCTAACTATCCAACGGTTGTCTACTGGAGTCCCAAAAGTTGCATAGTTTTAGGTGCATTTAAGTGCAGATTTAAGTGCTGATTCCAGAAGATTGCGACCCAATCAGCATGATACGAGAGATGTGATTTAAAAGATGTATGGAAGATATTGTTTTTAATCCTTGTCACACAATGTTGCTCACTTCACAGCAGCTACCCAGGTCTTGAGCCAATTGAGGAAAATGATGTTTAGCCCATGTTTAAATAACTGAGTTCCAACAGGATGATGTGCCCGAACACTAAGTCTGTTGATCGCTGGTCTCGATAAAGATGAAGATACGTTACAGTCAGTTAATGGATCTCGATTATAAAACTCTTTTTTGAAGTGGACCGGCTAAAATGCCTAACTGACTAGAAAAGAGATTATCAAATATGATAGGGATACCCAGATTACACACGATGGCAAACAGTTCCTCTGCTTAATCTATTTCAAAGTTTTAGTCGAACTACACATCAGAGTTATTGACAAAGGTGGGGTTTTGTTTCATGCTCTGACTATCTCATCTACTTGTGTCATGCCTTAGAATTGTGAGTTGTGAGAAGACTACTGTGCAAAATCGATTTTGTGGCCTCATTGAGGTTACCCGGATCATGCAAAAACTCACGTTTATTTTAGTTGCTAATAATGGTCCTAGGTGTTTTCAACAGTATTTATGTCTAGTGAACGCATTAGTCTTAAATGGAAGCAAGTTTCATGTTGGATTTTAAATAGTTCAGTCACTTTCTTACGATGAGACTTGCACATTTTAACACACAATCTGTGACTTGTCCTGACTACCCAATGCTGAAATTATCATTTCAAGCTAAGACCTCAGGTGACACCTCTGCATACTACTACCAGTTCCATTCTTCCATTGATATGGACAGCTTTAGTATATAGGCAGGTAAAATCGTTTTCAAATCTCAGAAACAGCTTGTTTCTTCCTCAAGTGACTAATCAACATCCTTGTCTGGTCTTCACATCACAGTTTAGTAGTCATCTTAGTGGCTAACATAAGTGGATGCACCGCAGCGTAGAATGGTGACTTAGAACACATGATACCGTAACAGTACAAGTTAGAATCAAACATCATTGAGATGCTGCTGATGTGTTCTATTGGATAGAACGCGTGATTTAGAGCGTGGCTTTTTGTTCAAGACTGTACGACGAATGAAGCTATTTTCGATCGAAAGCCACATACAGTTTATTCAGCCTACTGAATTGGGTTGAAATTCAACACAATGCACTGGTAAGAAACTGGTAAGAAGAGCTCTACAACGGTTTCAACAACAGTAACATCGGACCACATTTCATAGAACTGTGTGCAACCACATGCCGTTGAATAAAAAATGAATCGGGACAACTGGCATTGTCAAGCTGGCACGCATCACGGCTCCCGCTTTCCATTCACCACATTTATATATATATATATATATATATATATATATATATATGCGTTCGCAACTCGATCACCTACATAACCTTCGGCGAATATCTGTCAGTATACAACGCGCGATCCGATCGAGTTTGAAGTGATAACCAGTACGTCAACATTATGCACGAAGATCTTGGATCACCGGACAGTCGGGTCAGCAAGGATGACAACTGCAATTGAACTACCGCCACATGTTCAGTAATACTTAGTTGAATGCAATATCAACTTGCTCTTTTGATTGTTTATTGCAAAGTGGTAACTATGCCAGAATTGGAAATGTCGAAACCCGTTAAGGAATCTGAAGAAGACTGGCGTCTCCCTATCTCATCCATTTCCGGAGAATTCGGCCACTTCGTGCAGATACTGACTAACATCTTAAACAGGTTCTCCACGAAGCCATAACATCGTGACCGCATGTGTCGATTCAACGCCTCGACGATTTCAATTTGGGTGCACACTATCCTCGGTGGCAAAATCAGGTACAGGCTGATCTGCGAAACTTCCCACCGGAACCCATACCAAGCTGACCCTGAACTCGCTAAGTATGGAGGCCTTCAATGTTGTCATTAAGACTAAAATCCTGAATAGTTCTGTATCAGACGGAGCATTCACAGAACTGCAGCACCTACTGGACAATTCCTTGCATTCGACAATCTATCGACAACAATTCCACTCACGTAGACAGTTCGAGAAGGAAACCATCCGGTCTTTTTTTCGCGAATTGCAACGCCTGGCCGAACGAGACTCGGAGAAAGTCCTTTAGGAACTCGAGAAGCGCATCCTCGAACAGTTGGTAGAGGGAGTCCTGTCAACGAACATAAAAAGGGAATTCCTGCTCCGCCAGCCCAACAATTTTGGCGCTGCACTGCAGTTGGACGAGAACCTCGAGAAGGTCGGATCAGTTGTCAACCGACCATTACAATAGTGCCTTGTGACACAAACAGCCAGTGGTAGGGACAGTCCCCCGCGGTAAAGAAGTTCAAACTCGCATCCGGGACACAGTTACTTGCATTAGAGAAGGGCGACCGTGGTCGAGTAAATTACGCAGACCCCACGGCCACGGATTCAAGTGAAATCGTCAAGCCCACTAAATTAATGGTTAGGTAACTGGAAACCACACCCGAGCAGGTAAGTCCGTGGTAGTGTTTATATTCTTTTTCATATCGACCGTTCTTAGTCAGTAGCAGAACGTATGGTACAGATATTAATATTTGGAGTAGCATTTGTGAGTCTAGTGGACACTGGAACGCCACTAGGTAAAAATTAGTGCATGTACAGTAAGCGGACTCTCAGGCTGCAGACAGAAATCATGTTGCCAACACATTCTTACAGCCAGTGATGACCGAACCCCGATACAGGGGAGAATAACTGCACTGGTTATGATGGCCGGATGTCACGGGGTACAGTATTGTAGTGAGTCCCAACCTTACCTTCTGTGTTATATCTGGGATGGATTTGCTAGCCCGTTTTAGATGCGCGTTCGATTTACACAATCTTCAGTTGGGGAGGCCGTCCAGCACAGCTCAGTCGATATCCACGTCCAAAGCCCCGCCAGGGACCAATTTCCGGCTGCATGTCACTGCGGCCCCTCGGACGTGAGTTGCCAAATTTGTGAGATAATCCGACGATTCACAAAGTGCAGAATGCTTGAAGCCAATACATAGAAATCAGCCAGATGCGTTCGCTTGGGAGGAAGCAGAATTAGGTCGCACACGCATTCCGAGAGATGGAATTAATACGGTGGATGACCCATCAATCAAGAAACCTCCACGCTTGATACTTGCACATCTCCAGTATGGGGTATGTCAGAAGGTTTATGACATGCTACACAACAACGCGATCCGATCCTCAAATTCTCCGTAGCCTACCCCAGTAGTTCTGGTAAAAATGGAAAGAGTTGATCTACGATTATGCAATGACTACAGGAAGCTTAACCAAGCGATAAAGAAAAACGCATTCCCAATGCCAAGAATCGTTGACCTTTTTGATAAGGTTGGCGGAGCCACATATTTCTGAAATTCGAAGCTTGTATAAGGTTATTTGCAGGAGGAGGCTGAAGAATACGATCGAGCTAAGACGATAAGTATAAGTCGTATATATAAGTATATATATATATATATATAGGTAAGTATATGTATGTATAAGTCCTAAGGTATTCCTTTTGGATTGTCAAACGCACCGGCGACATTCCAACGCCTAATGCAGAAAGCACAGAATTATATGATTCCCAGAACAGGTCTAGTGTATCTGGATGATGTCATGATCCACGAAAGGTTCGACCAAGAACATATGCGTGATTTGGAATCTGTGCTGGGCTGTCTGGCTAAAGTTAGCTTGTAACTAAAGTGCCACATCTTACTGAAAGAGGTAGCATTTCCGGGGCATATAATTTCCGGGTCAAGTATCCGTACAGACCCAGAAAACGGAAGAAATCCGATCATGGTTCACGCCGGAGGATGCAGACGAGCTTAGGAGTCGCCTCGGGTTTGAATCTTATTATCATCGTTTCAACACCGACTTCGCCGGAACTTCTATTCCCCTAAACAAATGATCACACAACAATCAGGAATTCATGTGGACAGAAAAGTGTGAACACGCCTACAAATCACTGCGGGAAACTCTGTGCACGGCGTCAGTACTAGCTTTTCCGGACCTGTCACCGAATGCCGGGAGGTTTGTTATAGACACAGATGCAAGCGACAGCGCAGTCAGAGCAGTTATCACGCAACGACAACAAGACTGTAGAGAACGTGTGATAGTTTATGGCAGCCGATGTTTGGGTAAATAAGGGAAGAATTACTGTACGATTATAGAACAAATGCTTGTGCTGGTATCCTTCTATTGTATCGTCACCTTGGTTACGCGCTCGGTCACTCGACCCAAAACCGAGAAATCAGAAGAGACGCGGTGGCACTGTTTATTGGACGAGTGAGACGAGAAGAGAATTAGGCCACAGAAGCTCTAGATTTATAGGACAAAACGATTACCATAGATGACCGACAGACACAAAGCGAATCAAATGAGACAGTCATATATGGCAGTCAGGGAGTCAAAACAACTCATATTACAGGGGACGTCAGAAGGCAACGCGAGAAAAAACACTGTCCAGATAGCGCACAATCGTTTGACCGCACACCTGCAGTCTGATTGGCTGAGTGGGACCATACCACCACCCTCGACCATACCATCCGAGCTGGGCTGGCCGATTGATGTGGCGTGACGCGTCCTGGCTGTCTCGTTAGGAGATGCGCCTCCTAACACCTTCGTGTGGCGTTTCCGGCACTATCTCCTGGGCAAAAGTTTTGTCTTGCGCACGGAGCATCAGTTCCTCCGCTGTTTGCAAGTCTTCAAAGATCCAGATAGGCAGTTAGCCCGATGGCCAGAGATCATACAAGAATAAGACTTTGTGTGTGAAGATAGATCCGGCAAACGATACTCCAACACCGACTAACTGTCGAGAGATCCCGCTAGCAATCATGGCGGTTGTCCGTCCTGTACAACACGAAGCGTAGCGCTGATCAACCTACAGAGTGCAGGATATTGTCGCTGGCAGTGGGCTCAAGCATCAGATTGTGAGACCGCTCTAATTTGCGAAAGGTGCCCGAAGAGTGGTGACAGACCAACGAGTAAAGAAATGGAACAGAAAAGCTTTGAGTCTTGCTGATTTCAGGCGCTATGGGAACAGCACAAGATGGTGGAAGGAGTAGTATTTATTCAATCTGGACTTGCTTATACAATAAGGATTGTAAGTTCCCAATCCATGGTACGCAGTGTTAACAAACCTGCATCATGAGCTCGGCCACGCGAGGATAAAGAAACTGGATGCGGCCGACTGACAACGGTTTTGGTGGCCGCATCAGTGTAAAGGTATTAAGTTGTTCTGTTAATCATGCGGGAAATGCGGTACCTTCAAGAACCCCCATGTAGGAGGTCGAGCACCGCCGTATGTTATGACTGCGAGATACTCTAATGAATTGATCGGTGTCAACATTGTAGGGACGTTACCTGAGACACCCCGAAACAGCCGGTGCGTCTTGGTTCTGGTAGATTACATCACTCACTTATACGAAGTAATCCCGATGGTTCAGTTGGATACAATGACGGCAGCAACGGCCATCGTCTACCACTGATTGTGTCTTTGAGGAGGAGGGACCTGGCCAACTCCATTCGGATCATGGTTCTTGTTTTGAAAGCTCTTCAGTTTGCGAAGTTTATGGGCTGCTAGAAATAGATAAAAAGTGAACTACAGCTTACCACCCGCAGGGTAATTGTTAGGTAGAAAGAACAAACCGATCCCTCAGGACTTTCATTAAGGCTTTTGTAGACAAGAACACCGCCGTATAGGACTTGGCTAGACTAAGTTGCCCATTAACATACCGCAGCGCGATTCATGCGTCGACTAATCAGGCTCCACATTTTTTGTGGACCGGCCGCGAAGTGAGACTGCCTTCAGATGTAAAATTGCTAGCCACACAGCAACCGCAACTTTCAGTTACACAGATACACTTCGGTGGGCCCGTAAAATGGCATGTACATATCTGGAAACACCTCACAGCCATCAGGAGGACTACTACGATAAGAAGGTATTTGGAGCCCCTCTGAAGGGAGGTGGAAGAGTGTGGCTGCATAACACAGTGTCGAGCCCTGGAGTCCCAAATGCACAAACGATGGACAGGATCATATAGTGTCGTGCGAATACTCATGGAGGAAACCTGTCAAATTAGGAAACTGACAGGAGCTGATAAACAGCCGATAGTTGTTCACTTTAGTCGAATAAATCTGTTCGTCTTCACCTGCTTCACAGTCGTCCTCATCTGCTCATGTGTGTCCATGGATGTCAGATGACCGGACAGGGCACCCACATAGGAAGCTGCTTGACCTGGTACGGTCAATCTGACTATTCTCGATGGTACCGAGATCCAATGTTTGAATCGCCTTACTTTCAAGTCCTAGTGACAGACCAGAAGCGAATCAGTTTAACTATATTCAGCTATTGTCTGAAAAGAACAGATACTGCCAACTGAATTTGCTATTTGTATAACTTAATTTCCAACACTAAAATGGTGCAGAAAGTGGTTAATACCCTGGTGAGAACACAATTCGGCATAGTACAGGAACACGAATACCGAGGTATGCAATGAATGTGTACAGAAATTGCTGCGACAGTGGGACAGCTCTGCCAGGACTAGCCGTCTAGGTTTGATGTTTCAACTGCAATTGTATGTCATTCATAGTCTTCTTCAGACTTTGGCAATAGTATCCGGGGTGAAGTTACTTTGGCTTTGGATTCGACCCAGCTGTGCCAATTCATTGGAGCAACACAGTGTCCACATATAACTTGAAGACTAAAATTGAACTCCAGTCTGCATGTTTGTGCATAGAGTGTATTTTCGGAACAGACTGGGATATGCCGGTGAGCTTCAGTCAGTAAGTGGACCACGAATATAGTGCGTTATTTCGAAATTGAGTAACCGTAAAAGTTGTTATCAAATGTAAGCGGCCTCTAAATACAAAAGCACAAGTTTTCCCCACCAATCATGGAAGAATTTTTGTCACCTTATGGCTTAAGCTAAGGACAATGCACGCCATGTCCAGTTTTGTCCATTTCGAGTCATGTCCGGTAGGGACAGTGGAACAATGATCTTTACCTGTAAACTTTGTTTCACGTGGCAAACTTGATATCCATCCACCGATCGTTACATGGGAGTGGTTGAAATGATTAGCATGATTAGAATAGAAGCAACCGCTTGCTTTGAACACGGTCACGTGGGCATGCAAGTGTAGCTATGACAAGAGGGCATTGTCTGTTACTAGAATCGAGCTACTCTGAGACGAATCGATTGACACAATTTGACATTTGCTTCCGAAGAGATCACCTGCATTATGTGTATGCGCATGTGAAATGACTTGACACTACTGAAATCCAGTCATGTGAATTTGTATGAATGGAATGCACGAAATTTGATTGATCTATACAAAAACACGCATGTTTGTTCATATCACATACATTTTCCAAGCTAGCGCAATGTTTGCTGCGATTTTCAATCGTTTGCTACAAACAACGAAATGACGTTCAGAAACCTTCACTCCATTATGATTCTTGCAACTAATTACTGCGCAATTAATACGCAAGTGCCAATGATTAACTCTGATCTATGTCATAACCGCAAGTGTTCTCACAGCATATTCCTCATTTCTAAGTCAATTGCCTTCTAAAATTAATTGATACATGTTTATCCATGTATGTAATTGGCCAGATAATCAATGAACACTGTCTCATCAAAGCTGAGTATTCATTCATCCTTCTCGCGACCCAACCTACCGGAGTTGATTTACTGTTCTGGTGCACATATCCCCACCCATACTAACGGAGAACTGACTTTTTTCAAGAACAGACGTTCATCAATGTCAAGTCGTTCACTTGATTAACACGGGATGTCAAATAAAGGACAAAGCATTTCAGATAATCCAAATGGTCTGTCAAACCCACTCCAGAGCTTTCAAAGTGCGACTGTTGTCAGTGGCAGAGATTATTGCCATCTGACTCTACAACCCACAAGAACAGTTCATACAAACCCCCCACCATCCTTGACCAATTATCCCCAAGGCACTTAAAACCCCAGCAAGGGTGAACCCACGTGCTCGTGCTCGTGGCCTGCATGTGTGACCAGCTCACGCATTCAGCAATTCTCCAACCCTCCTCCAGAAGACTGCGATCCTCTTCACAGCTACGATTGTTAAGGTCCTGTTTGACTTGCTTTCATGTTCATACACAGTTCACATATATTCAACAACGAGCTTGAAAAGACCCTGGTAAGACCCTAAATCTACAGACGGAAACACACCCCAAGTCTCTCGGATTTTTTTCAGCTAAAGTGAAGTGAAGTGAGAAGATGTAAACACTCCACCTATCCGATTCACTAAAAAGACCAGTCCCAAGTCGAAAATGGACATGTGCCATATGATTGTATGTATGTATCTGATTCGCGCGCCTTGGCCATACGAACTACGTAGATTCATCACTTCATGCTGAAGTCGGCCGCAGTAAAAAGTAGCGATCTAGTGCGTATGAACCCAAGAAGGACAGAAAAACATATTATACTGTGCGGAAAACCTAATCGATTCACCGGCTATCCAGATCACGACGTAAAGAACCGATTAACCATTGGCCAATCTAACATCGTTTGAAGGTGTACTACCGAAACTGAACAAAAAATCGCATTGATATATCGCTCTCTATTCGTCAGATTCTTTGCTTAGTACTGAATTATAGATTACAACTTTATTCGTGGTATTACTGTCAACCAGTGGAAATCTCTGAGTTGTTTCATGTTAGCTTAACTCTGCGAATGCTTGCTTATATACTATGACCAGAAACTGCTTACCACAACCAGTCCAATGTCCTCTTTCCATTGCTTACTCGAGAAGTTCTACATCACGGGCTTATTCGAAGCCCATAATTCGGGGTGGTATCTATAGCCACAACAACTGCGAGAAATCTACATATAACACATTCGCACTAAAATTCAGTCTCTCAAGGAGTGTATCACCACCATCACCATCATTATCACAGGCAACAATACATCAGGGACTCACATCAATGTCTAACCGCCCTACAACTGTGGAAAGAAGAAACAAGCAAAGCAAAGAGGGAGAAGATGAGACCCAAATACCAAAACTATCTACGTTTAAACACAACCACTCAACATCAAGGTACATACACTTTACAACCAAACAACTAAACTGTACGTAAACATAAAGCGTCATCAGCAAGACAGCCTCCTTGCAAAAATAATTGTGTTCGCTTTACAGGCCACCTAGTCAAACAACGAGAATATCCACATTACTGGGACTGATCAGTTGCCATCTCACCCACCGTCTTCTAACCTGTGAGTCGGCAGAGCCCAAGTGCGGAAAACGGACACGACCTAGAGTGATAACCGTAAAATAATACAGCCCTCACTGTCGATTCGTATGCACTACCGTTAAGTTTCAGAGAGCTACCTCTTTGTCGCTTGATATATCCCATATTAGTAAATATCGTCCTAGCCTTAAAGATAAGCGCCTCAATTTCACTCCCAACACTACCACTACCGCTGGTGGTCATCATACTCTAACCTACCCGGGGAAAGGGATAAGCTAAACCTGTTTTACAACTGTTTAGAGCCTTGGACCTGTCGGTAGTCTAAAATGTCAATTTTGGGTGTTCCGGGTTTTTAACTGTCGAGGTTATGAAATGTCAAGACTGACACACGTTTGTCTTTGTTATCGCACAAACACACTAAACAGGCTTTGACCAGCGGTTTTGTTCTCGACCTAGTTCATGTATTCAGAGCCTATCAGGACATTGCAGTCCATGCTTCCTGTGGTTTGTCAAAGTTGTCGTAACCATGTGACTCAAGCCCGTGGTTTGTACTCGTTCGTAAACCCAAAACTGTTCTTGCCTCACACCTTCCCTAGAGAGTAAGCTGGTTGGCCATCCCCCTAATCGACTGGTATATAAAAGAATATTCATGCTACCTGAAACTTCAAACTGATGATTTCACACAATATGCATGTATCTACCCTCACTCACACACCTACTGGTCTTATTCCTTGGGATTTACACCGGATACGTAGTGTGATTGGAACCGCAAGTGGTGCAGCGCAAGCCACTTGGGGTGATGGTTTAAAGCGCTGGCGTCCTTTGGCTTCGGTCACTGCGACAGGCTAATCCGTTTCGGATGCCGCCAACCATGTATCTACCACGCTTCGTCTGCTAACTACCTTGCACAGACGGAACTTAACATGTTACAACGAAATTTTTTGCTCATTTTCAGAATTGAGAACTTCCTTACTTGGTTCATCTCCACTAGTTGTGTTCGCTATACTACTGATAGAAATGTGCGTTTTTCTACACTTAGCCTTCACCTATTCACAACCTTGCCGTCAAAACTGTGCTCCGTATTCCAGCAAAACAATGGTTACGAAGCTGATAGCATTTTGACTCTCTAGACTGTCGAAATAGTCCCGAATAAGTGTAACAGTGGATCGGTTAAGTATCCCACAGTGGCACCCCAGTTCACGCGTTCCCATGTTGACCACTGACTCTGGTCTTTGAAAAGATCAGCACTACCACGATGTCTAACGGAGACAAATTTTGGACCCTACATTTTTTTGACGAGGGCTAGCTGGAAAGTGTTTACGAATGAAATCAACTTTAAGTAGTGTTCAATTTATATCAACTAAATCCCGATCACATGTCAGTAAGTATTACAGAACTGTAAATTATATCAACAGACCGACGAAATTTTAGTGAACACGTCACAGTCGGTTGGAGACTAGACGTTACTGTGTTACTGTGTGGGTGATAACAGATAAACAAAATCAATAAACAGTTCAGCTACCGTTCATTACGCACACTTGACCAACTAGGCCACACCCAGTTGGTATTCTGTTGTCATCTAACATGTGCTCAGGAATAGGGAGAAATCGGGTCCACAACAACAGCTGCTAATAACTGGAACGATCGTGACTGGTTCCGTGACGGTTTACTCCGATCGATATAGGCCGGGTAATAATCGTGACAATTTATCTTGTGAACAAGTCATCGCAAAAAATATTGAGGTTTTATTGGTACTTGCAGTTTTACGCGCTTTCAGTACTAGAATAATGAAATAGTCATGGTGGCTACTTTATTTACAAATGAAATCAAACATTTTATAGTTTGACTTGTTGCTATGACCAGAACAACACGTGTTCCATTAGATCCACTCACAGATTAGCAGAAACTGACGTTGATCTGACACACATGTGTGCGTTCCACAGGTCGTTACTTTTCTTTAAAAGTACATTATGTCCATTTGTTTATGAGGTCAACAAGAACAAGAATGTATGCCAGAATGGCAGGATGAGTAACGAAAAGCATGTTGGATGTGTGACAAATTTCATGTTTTCCGTTGTTTAAACCGTGAGCACACAAAAGACTGAACGGTTGTCACAAGAATGTGGATACAACAGAGGGGTTGAGTTGAAAACTATTTGTATAAAGAACGACATAAAAGAAAATTGAGCCTGTGGTATAGTGAAAGTGCCTGTATCAATCGTAGCAAGCTAATTAAAAGAAGAAAAATCCTCTGTTATGACAGCACTATCAAAATATAAGAAGTTGCTGTCGGCAACCAACCAACCATAGGTCGGGATGAATCGTTCCTAGGATGGATTACCCTCGTAATGCATTGGCTTAGATGACTTGGACGATGATCACCACAACTGTGCCAAGTAACCTTGCGGTCTGTGTTCAACACAGCGTGAACTTGAAGTCCAGCAACAGTCTTTTCTCATGCGTTCAACTTAAGAAATCTCCCCTTATCATGTTCGTAATCTAGTGAACGGCCCTCTGAGTTCATTCGGAGTATGGTACAGTTTGATCGACGTTAATACTTTTCGAGTTGAATAGTCGACAACAAACACAAATAGAGTGCAGTTCATAATACCAACCAGTAGAAAAGCATGGAACCAACGGATGGGAACGAGAGGTGTAACGAAAGTCTATGATCGTGGGACAAAAGTACATCCAATTTTATGCATGAATAATTCAGCTTAACGCAAGGTTACTCGTTGCCCAGCAGAGAGTTTATGCACTATCCACAACACATTATCCCCAATGCCTTAAGAGTCCCCTTGAACTGACAAAGATAGAAGAAAACCAATCTCTGGGTTCATGAGTCATGAATTCAAATGATTCCTTTTTTATGAAAACTCCATTGATTGGGATTGCTGAGTGTTAACGTGATTGTATCTCAATTCGGAGTTGTGAAATATGCATTCCACTCGAATACCTAAATGTTTTCACTTTACTGTATACAGAAAACATTAAAGATAATTTTGACTAACTCCGTATAGACAAAAAGATGGCGATATGACAATGGGTAATCCGTTAGATCCAAACATAGTTGAAATCTTCTTAGGAAACATGGAAGGAAAATCTAAAATGTGGACACAACTATATAGTACAAGCGGTACTTTGATGTGATTTTCATGTTTACTAGTATAGATTATTCCATCTCATCTTTTTTCACCCTTTCCAACACTATTCACTCAAACAATTTTGTCTCACGTAACTGAATCAAACGGCAATTCAGGTTTCTTAAGTGTATCTATCATTAGGTTCAAAAATGACATGTTACAACAACATTATAACGCAATATGCAATGATCACTGCCACCAGTTCTTATGTCTTGTCTCAGTAGCATGGAAACATTATTTCTATATAACTGTGTTTTACATATTCGGGCGCATTTGCACTTTTGACAGTGTGCAAGGACATGAGATCCTAAGAAAAGTATCACGCGTAAATGGATATCCTGGAAATCCATAAAAACTCACGACACAACGAACAGACTCAATGAGCCACTTCAAACTGTTCAAAGAGTTATACATTTCCAGTTTTTCAATTCAAAGCGGATCATCTAGCAAATGACATTAAGCACAGATTGACTTCTGCCACATCTCGTAAGCACGTGACTGTACAGTTGCGCTTAGTTCAAATCACTAAAGGATCAGACCTACCTAATCGCGAACGCGGTTTATCAAAATGCTCTATCTGTCACGTTATCTGTCAATTCACTTGTGGTTGCAATGACGTTTACACAGACAACAGATCGACAGTTATCTCACGGAGTAGCAAAATGATTGAAATAGCTGACGTCAGCAATCTCAAGCTGGTGAATTCCCCGATCGACTGCTAGACACCGTGTGATTTAGTTCATTCAAACTATTGTTGCACACTCAGAACCCGAAGCCAGTGCGTTTAACAAAAGCTATGTTGATCAGAACTCAACAGCCGGCGTTGTGCCCAAAACTGGTTTAAGAAATCCATTGGGTCGCCATGGAGTTGACTGCAAACTACTCGGTGTGAACATATGCTTATTCCTTCCCTGTCTGTTTCTATTTACCTCCCATGTATAGTCTACCTGCTTTGCGTCTGTAACAAATGACATTAAATGAAATGTTAGTATATCGCAATATGCGTCTTCCTTCTGCGTCGAGGAAGTCAGTAAAAGAAACCCAATGTTTTAAAGAACCTTATCGGCTGTTATTGATCCACTGTACAGAACTGCGGTTAACTAGCTTGTTGCGCTCACCAACTGTCCGTTATGATAGCTTTGTCTGATGAGTTTCAAGTGAATTTTTGAGCTTTCCGGGGACCAAGATTGTTTGGTCCTTCAGAAAAGAAGGAGTCGATTTTTAATAGCAAACCAGAGCACATCAAAGTTTCCGCTCAACAAAGCCAAACATGCAGAATCCGAGATGTCGGGTGTATACTTGTATACAGGGGACCATATTCGCGCCGTACGCAAGACTTGAGATATCAAATGTTCTGGACAGAAGACGCAGTCTTTGTCCCATTCTCACTTGTAGCACCACGTGGCACGCAGTTCCCACAGTTTGTTTATTGTTTTAACTGTATATGCGCGTAAACATTCACTGATGCAACGCCTATCCGCAGCCAAACACAAACGCACGGTTACTATTACCCACTCAGCCAGTTGAGGTGTTCCAAGTGGATGTAACTTGAAACAATCAAGGCTTGGATACGCGTGACACGTTAGGAACTGGATCAGAATAGCAGACTCGAACTGATGGACAACACCACGTGACACGGCCCAGATAGGCGCTGGTGAATTAAGCCTACATACCAGCCTCAACAACATAGATCAAACGTATGTGACAGATTTGTTAAGTTAGAAGAGACCCGAGTAATTTGACCATTTTCCGTTAACCATCGTTGAGTTATCGTCACCTCAGTGGGTACCCAAACCATCACTTATAGAAGTTCCATCATAATGAATTCTACATGATACAGTGGAACAAGCGAGTAAATAAGCCCAAATGCGAAGTTCCTGAATTCTTGGCACGGATTTGTTTAACCATGCCACCTATGTCGTCGATTCAAACCTAGCGGAGGCACACATTTTTCACAAGTTGTCTCTTCTGAATTTCCAGCCACTACGTATAGTCGCACATCACGCACGCAAACACATATGAGCAGGTACGGTCATCTAACTAGGCTGTTTGGTATGTTAAATAATTTAGTCTAGCATTACTAATTAAGTGAATTTACCAATGATTGTGCGTTTATGATGAAATAGTTTGAGACAAGTTCTGACAAAGCTGATAGGTAAACTAACCTCTCGGACCAATGCTTCCTCCTGGTCATCGCTTCCATTCAGAACCTCCTTCAGTACAAGTAAGCAGCCATGTTGTCGATGTCGCACCTAGAATGAAGCCGGCACAAAAAAAACATGTTAAGATAACTTTTCACAATTACTGTCTGATGAACGTTATCTTTAGGCTCAGCCAGTTTCATTCAACAACACAGAACAAAGTCGATAAGAATTGAATAGTCACTAGTCTAATACGTTTGCATAGCTGAGGATGAGTACGTAAATCTTTGTGGTCATCTTCTAAATTGCTCTTAAACAGTCTGTGTCCCGTATGGTCTTTCGATGTAGAGGCGAACTCGATGCTTCATCACGAGAGGAGGTTTTCTGCTAGTGTGAGTCGATAGAGCAAGTTTCTGGAGCAATTACTACGTTGATGGGTCATGAGTTATCCATTTGGTGTAGCTCGAGAAACATGTTACCAATCCTCCAGGGAGATGGATTAAGAACCAAATACCCTAATAGGTGAGAAATGTGCAATAGAAAGAGCGAATGACTGAACATCGTCCGAAGGGCACAAGAGTCATTCGTTAGTTATGTCCACCGGAAAAAATACACAGAATGACGTCTTGTGGATTACTAGCCACCCTTAGTGAGATTCAGACTAATGCATCGGGCTTCTTCATGAAAGGATCTTGTGAAACTTGTCCATAATCACTTCAACTTTAAAAAGTAGGTGAAGCTCAGCTCAATCATAAGGGCTCATAATTCAACATGCTAGCCGCCGACCTCCAAAGAATTGCTAATTGTGGATATCACGAATCAGGTTTCTGGATCTCTGGATAAAGTACCTTCAGTCAACCTTCTTTTTTGATCTGGGGAAATGTGACCTCGCCCCACGCAATTATTGAACTCCTGCTTTCATTTTGACCTCATAATCTTATTACTTTCGTCAAGCTACATATGTGCATATGGAAAAAATTACAGGCTCAGTGGAAGACAAGGGGTGATTTTTGACAACAAGAAAATGAATTGTCCAATAATTATAGCCTATTATCGAAATGAAAATTTATCAGTTTCCCCTTGGTAAAAATTAAAAGGTATCAACTGGGCTCCAGTTGCTCCAATACTCATAAGTAAGAAGACAACCAATAATTTCAAGTAAAAATTTCCTTCGCAATCTTTCTAATTGTTCGTTTTAAGGTAAGATTGGTGAAATCTCGTTTTTCTCAAATTAATGGTCTGTGTAAATTGCAAATATACCATACCCTGTGTGTAATCGATAACTGATAGGAAATATGTTATCTCCGTTTCTATCACAGTGACATTGACACCGACCGCTACGCGTTTCGATGGATTTGAGTGATTCGACAAGAGCCCATCATCAGAAGTAATACAGCAATATTTGACACTGGTGTTTAACTGTCCTAGAACGATGATAAGAACAAACCCTAATTTAAAGCTAAAAAAAGTAAAAAATGTTTTCTGAAACTTTGTTTGGCTTTAAACAATCAGCGTCACTATATCTACACCTTTGTGATCAATCAGCTAGGCTGTAGGAAAGAGTAAGGCATCACCAGTAAGGCACTTTTCATGTGATTTCCTACGCACCGCTAATTTACTTCACTTAATGCATAATCAGAAAACGATTATATTCTAGCCGTCGAATGATCGCTGTATCCCCTAATGCTTCTAGTCATGGGCTGGTGAGTTACAAAGACCCAACCCGGGAGACGAATACGGCTAGGAACCGTTTATATGCTATTCGTCTTGTCACATGGTGACAAGCTCCATGCGGTGTGAAAGGTGAAAATCTTGACCTCACCTTATTAACCGGAATGACTTAAGTACAAAACGTACGTGCAGGCAAACGTTATGAGAATAGATCAATTTAAGCAACTATTCTACCTTCAACCGTAAACCAAAGACCCCTTTCGAAAGGGGCCAACTGGGAAGACTATGGGAATGCGACAGCTGTGATCAATTGTGGGTGATGCTCAATCTATATGAAAATCAAAATCCCTTACTACTCATCAGTAAGTTTTCGGAACGCCGTGTACAGTTGATTCAAAAATCGAACGATATGCCTTAGTATCTCTCTTGTATCTTTGTAATGTATTAATGAAATTAATAATAAATCGTATGGATGAGCATTTCATCATAAAGAACGTCATTTGGTTTGTTGTTACCTTCCATGCTCTGCCAAACGCCCCAGATCCGATCAGACCAAGGGTTTCTAGTTGTGATTGTTCAATGTTTGCAGGTAAGCTCTCGGACAGCCGAGCCGAGTAGTTCCGGGAAAGGGATGAATGCTGACGGGAATCGTCTGATGTCTCCGGGGTACAGAGTAAATTTCGATCTTCCATTCTTCTTGTTCGCAGTCTACGCTCGCGACAAGAAGCGGTCTAAAACATACAGGTGACAAAATCCGCACATTTAACTTACATTTTGTGAGGTTCGGCTGAACCAAACCGAAGTGGGCGACTGTACTACTATGGAATGGGGTAGATTCGCATGTTGTTTCTGCCTTATTGGGTCAATGATCACTCGAGAATGCGAGGCCATCTCAATGCGTTATCCAACAACTTAGTTTCATCAAACTTGATGGACCTGTTGTGATAAATGATACAACGGAAGACGATCAACTGTTGACTATTATTTGATTAAACTCTCATTGATGCGTTTACATTTTGCACAAAAGTACGGTTCAAGAATGAAAACTAAATCCAGTTGCTCTTATCTCTTTGTGTACGTAGTGTGTTTGATCGTTTACGTTTTTGTTGCGTACCTTGTTCACACCCCATTAGATTTGATGGACACAGTCCATCTCAGATTACCAGTTTACACCGACTGTGGACAAGTCGACAAGAGATGGTGATTGTACAGCTTTATGACGTCCATCCTTAAACTAATACTCTATGATCGATCTTGTCCTTGCTTGTCCTCATCAGGTAAAGTTAGTGTGAATGGGGAATTGAACCGATAACCCTTCATGTAATCGGACTAGCTTGTCTGAATACAAGAGTCATGACCAACTGTAAATGGTGTTCCGTGTGTATTCAAACAAGGGCAAGGAAACAAACAAACAAAACCAAAAGACAACTCAGTTCATTAGTATGTGAAGGGAATTGCATCATTGAATCACTTTGTAATTATTACATCGGGATTAGCAAAAGATCGTTCTGCGAATTTTTAAAGCAAGTTGTCTATTTGGAAAAAAAAGCAAGAAGAATAGTTATTGGGTAAGGACTGTTATTTGACTTTTCATTCAAACTTTACATGTAAAACCAGTTTGAATTAAGGAGAACAGCATATCAGACCTTCGACAATTGTGTACTCAAGACCAGATTCAGTATAGTTACTGCTTCACGACTTTGGGTCACGAAAAACGAAATTACAGCGAGAAATGTTACTGGACGCTTATAAAATTTCGCCTGACATTCAGTTGTCCGGCAGCTGCCAAATTCGCTAAGGTAGTGTATGAAATATGATTGAATTTTGCCGGCAATGTTGAGACTTTCCAGAATATTGGAAAGTCTACAAATGACATTTTATGTGATAGAGTGCACCGAGAAATACTGCTAGTTTTTGTATTTACTGATTCATTTGCAAACTGGTTGTGCTATATGTCTCAAACTCAGTAGAGTTCGTAGGTCAGTGCGGATTTTGAAATAACTTGCCGGAACTGTACGGAAACTCGGTCTGCCTCAACCTCTTGGATGACATCAAAAATTCACCGGAAGCACACGATCGATTTTTTAGGTGCTGCTGCCCATCAGATATGCGTACCGGACATCTAGTTATCTTGTTGTGTCAACAGCATTATAAATATTCACTGCGAACAGATCGTGGATTAAAAATGAAACTTATCATGGACTACTGCTTCCGGATTGAGCATGGAAACACCTTCGGTCTCCATATTTGTGGAGTTGCGCTTCGGGTAAGAGGTTCATGTAGCAGTGCTTTCCAAGCCAACAGAAACGTTTACTAACGTCCTAATTCGGTCGATCTCTGGCAGTCTGATCATCCGCCTCTTGTTGAAGCATTGGTCAATATCGATATGAAAACAAACAATATTTAAAGTGACATAGCCGCTTGTCTTATAGTTCTAAAGTGAACCGGCTTTTTTACTTAGCATTTATTGCTGTTCCGAAAGTCGGTTATTGGACATGTTAACGAACTTACAAAGCTAGATCCGATCTACGCGAACTCTGCAGTGATTCAGTGGTTTATCTGCTCAGTAAGTTCCCGAGGCCTAGAGTTACACCATCTTCTCAGTTGAAAAAGTTTACAGATAACAATATTTACCTCATCGTCATCTCAACATAATTAGGCGGCAGGGATGCAGAAACGGTCCAAACCGGTCAACTTCCCATAACATTCCTTAACGAATGCCTGTAAAGAAATACAGTATTTTGTTCGATAAGCTAGATTATATATGCGATTCACATTACCTACTAAGACCGTCCAACAGAACGGGGGCGTATAGTAGACATAACTTCGGTCGTAAATCTACCGGCTACAATAGTTTTCCGTTATCAACAGCGACAAGTAAGAAGGTGACAGTACGCCCTTCATTTGAACAAACAACTCAAAAGATCTACGATGCATAACCGTTATTTCAAGCCCACCGGAAACCGTATGGCGCAACGCTTGATACTAGTCTACACGCATTAGTTACCTACAAATCCCTCCCAGTTTTCTGATAAAAACCGTTGTGACTGGATCACAAAGCGACCCTTAATCATCTTTAACTGTGTAGAGGTCGGTATGTAAATTAGCTGTCAAAAGCTATAAGTTACCTACTGCAGATAAATCGTGATTTGTAGGTAGTCACAAATTTCGGCAATTTCTGATGTATTACAGATTTTCCCGTCGTAATACTAATTACATCCTCTGCGTCCAACTTTTTGTGTCTCACGGTTAAATATAGAACAGTTGCTATATAGTGGGGACTGTCAGGCAGAAGGTGCGAGTATTCCGACTCTCGGTGGAATACCTCAACACAAGAGGGAGGTGCGTTCAAAAGCCCACAGTGGATAGACGGAGGACAGCACCAGCGACCGGACAAGCCATCGCTCAACGAAATTGAATCAACGGACGAGAAATAGCAGGCGGAAAACCTCCAGAAAGAAGGCCCCAATCCCACACCTAAACCGGGTGGAAATGCACACGACATGCGAGCGGAAACCGGGGGATGTTGTGGACTGGAATTGTGACTCAAAATCGCGAGCGCCCGTGTGGTATGGTAACTAGCGAGTTGGGTAATAAAGATTGTGCTTTATTGAACGCCTTTTCGCTACAATATGTCCTCGATTACTGTATTACGGTTCAGGAATCGCTGTTACCTCGTTCTTGAGCACAAATAACAACCCCTTTGACTACAATGTATTAGTTTCAGAGGGTTAGATTTCAGCCTTTTGGTTAATGCATAGTCACTTCTTCATGACTGTGATAACTGCCCCACCCGTTGATCTCATAAGATTCCTAATATACATAAGATAGGAGTATTTTGTTCCTTCTATTTGGAAGCACATATTCAACGGAGATGGTCTTGCAATGTCAAACTGTTGGTTGACTTTGTGACTTGGCCTATACGAGACATGCGCAATCGACTTAGCATTTGGTGCGTGTGGCGTCAGTTTTGTTGTCAACATGGGCTTTACTGTTCAACACTTGTGTAGTACGGAATTATATCCCCTGCTACTCGGTGAGATGACCTCACTGGTCTATTCGTAGAGATGGACCTAGGTTCCTGCATGGTTCCTGATTTCTGTTAGCAGTTTGCTTATCCTGAAGACGATCTGGACATAGGATCACTTCTTTTCACTACAAGCGACAATCGAAGAGCCTTTTGATAGATCAAACCTATAAAAGCTGATATTGCATTTTTCTGACAATTCCGGTGGCATAACGGTCCAGCAACCAAAACTGGAGGTGGACAGCGACCCAACCTTCCTGAAAGGTTGTCACATGATTAGTGGGATGTAGTACCTGAAGTGTTACAGAAGAAGAGGCGGGACGGCGTTATCACCAGAGCGACTTCATCTGCCTTAGCAACCTCATTTGTGATTACTGTAGAAAGGGATGGGAGTGCAAAGTGAATTTGCGGTGATTGCAGGGAACTTTCGTCTCAAGGTTAGACAGATGTGCAGCGACTATGACAGAGTAGGAAGATTTTATGAAAGCATTGTACGGCAGTAAGCACTTCCACATAACTAACTTGGCGAACGCATACCTACTGAACACACTATTCCTTGAGTCCAAACTTTAGATAACCATCAACACTCCCTAGGGTCGGCTTCAATAGAATTTTATGTTCTTTGGGTTGCATGTGTCTACCAACAGCTTCTGGGAGGTGATCGATAGAGAGATCACTGATCTTGATGGAGTACTGACATGTCAAGATGATGCAGTTCTTTCCGGAAAGGTCATGCAGGAATACGACCATAACCTTATAAAGCTTCTTGAGAAGCCTGCTGCATAGAAACTATCAATTAAACCTTCGAATGGCCTTTTCAGTACCCCAATACCAGAAATTCACGGCTTTACAGTGGATGTTAACAGCTATCGACCGGATTCACGTTGTCACAAATCACTGACGCGTGGTCGCCAAACATCGACGCCGGCACTGGGCCCGAGCTAGCTGATTGCTTTATATTAGTTCCACGGGTTCACTTATTACAGCTTACAGTCCGAAATGCTATTCACGAGAAACAGATAAGTTTCTGATATACAAGAAAGTGACTGTATAAACCAGAAAGAAAGACGAGCGTGGTGAACGGAAGACGTTTCTCCCGCGGAACTTGTTCGGCAGATAAGTTAGTTTGGTATACACTACGTTAGCATTACTGACAAACGGAAACGGATGAAGTGAACGTGAGAAAACGTCCAGTCCAGCACCCGTTTGTTTGTTTATCATTGGATTTCGGTGTGGGTTAGAAATATAACGGTCAACCGTTTACTGTTTTGTCTTTCCCTTCTCATTATCTTATATGTACTGTTGAGTCCGCTTATGACGAAGTCACAAACTTTACCGAAACATTTCATTACAATCTGTGTTCATACTGGTACACACTCTGTTCCATTTGGGTAGTCAGTAGGTTCAAATACCATTGTCGTGACAAGATACCGTTATAACCGGATTCGAATGCACATATGGATGCATATAAATGCCATATTTATATGCAACCGTACATAAACATGCAGACGCAGTAAGTATGAAATATTACATGTGTATAATTTGACAATGAAAAGGGTATAGGAAAACGTCTGAGAATCCATATGGTCTGATTCGTGTTTTAGCTGGTTCTCCAAATGAAACACTATGTAACAACATTGATAGGAAGTGCATTCAGTCTTCCTCGGATTCTTTAATTTAGTTCATTTGAATGGGAATTTTCGCGAGAATGAATATAAATCTTTATTTCTAGCCTTACTTGAAATATGGAGAATAAAACTGTTGAGCTTGCATCCAAACAATTTGTCAATATTACGCACAGTTACGCCGGTTTAGCAGATTTACCGCACCTTCCATATTGGTTAAGTCAAATGATGAATAGGTGTCCAAATACAACACATTTTAATGACTGTGATGATATTGGATGGGTTACTTTTGGCAAAATCAAATGTGTGTATGTCGTATGCAGCTGAGTCTGTGTGGACAATTCACATCAAAATCAACTGCATACATGCTTATGCGAATGAGTTTTCCAATCTACACAATTTTCCTCAAGTTTGACAGTTTGTTGCTAACATCCTTCTATTCACCTTGAACGAACTGTAAATAATTCATTAACCTGGGCTAACAATGAATAGTAAAACAATTGTATCTGTATGCAGATAGAGTCAAACGTCCAAAACTCTGTCCTGAAACCTTCTGCATAGAAATCCTACGGTAGACACGTTTGCCAACATGCTGTTGAACAGCATGAAAGCAGTGGATTCGATTATGGAGTCCCGATTGACACGTTTATCACAAAGAAAAACAAAATTATACATGGAATTTTACGATTCAATGTGCCATATTCAACCTCGATTCTTGAACTTTACTAGATTACTGACCTTCAGAAGCGATTCTCTGGGACATCGAAATTCACAAGAAATGAATATGCATAACTCAGTTGATCACACCCGGTTAATTGTCTGTTGTATCAATCGATAACGACATGTCACATACTTTCAAGTATGTCTTAAGTCAAGTATGTCTTAAACATTACAATGGAAGGACTGTTGTACGAAGTCAGACAAATTTACATTCAAAAACAAATAAAAATCCTGGCAACTGTGTTGTCAGCATAACCTGACAATCACGTAGAAATCGTCTTGTACACTCCCGTTTCAAAATATCCCTCAGTGTGAACGGCGGTCACTGACAATCTAACAGTAGCCGGATTGAACTTCAGTACTTCTCGCGTTCTTACCCAAGTTTAGACAGTTTAACATGTGCAGTGATTGGCGCCAGACAGAGAGTGTCGTAAGAAATTTGGCTCGTTGTTGAAGGTTTACTATCACTTATAGTTCTGATGTCTGTTTGTAAGGAGTAGGAATCATGATGTTGAAAGTTTGAGTCCAGACATGGTTGTTTCCAATACCTAGGTTCTTCCTGCCTCTTTCTTTCTTAGAAGGGGCTTGTTGTCTACTTTAGGATTGTGCGGCAGTTGAGTACCATCACGAACTACTGATGCATTACTGTCTTTGATAGTGATAAACATGTGGTCAATATATTCATTTTCACCAAACTTCTGAGGTTGTAAACTTTTAATTGTTTACAGGAGTTGTAGCAATTTGATTCAGACTTTAATTATGCATTTGGTAAATTAAACTTATCAATTATGAATCATAACAAAACGACAGCGACAAATAAGAAGTCATAAATAATTCCATTAGTGTTCCGATACTGAGTCCATAAAAAGATAGATTATCCTGCTGGTGTTAATTATACTTCCTACCCACTTCAAAATGTGACTAACAGCCCGGCATACAAAATCCCCTCTGCTTGTACTACTCAAGTGAACAGACATCTAATTGTGCCCATATGTGTTGTTGAAATTGGCATAAAAAAGGGTGGTTTGCCAACAAAAACAATAAACATCCCGGGGGACACTGAAAAAAGCTTAAAATGGTTCCACTGGGATGACAGTGCGCTCAGTGGATCATGTCAAGTGTATTAGTAAGAAGCTATTAACATCACCTTTGAAAAAATTAAATCGGTTTGTTGGAAATAATTGAGAACGGTCATAACTTGAGTTGTGGACTGTTGAATTTGTCCTCCGAGCTGGCCATTCACTTTACAAACGTTCCAGTATCGTATAAGGTAACAAGGAGACTGGACTAGGTATGTGAACATACCGTAGAAACTTTATTCCTAACCTTCAGCTCAGGTTAGGGTCCATGGTTGACAGTGTAACGATTTCAGCACCATGAACGGTTTATGTCAAGGCTGTCCATTCTAATCACTTTTTTTAAATTTTGTCGTAGACTAAATATCGGAGGACTGCCTGTGGCATGCACAAGAGGCCGGCGTAGACCTCCTACCTGATGGAAGACTAACTGATCTCGACTACACTGAGGATAAGATGTTGTTGCTTGATACGTCATAAGCAACACAGGCAATAGTAGACGATATTTCCCACTTTGCTAAACATTTCGGAATGCGCTTCGCGGTTTGGAAGTACAAAGTGCTTCCGCAAGACTGTTGTGAATACGCAGATTTAATGTTGGGTAATGAAGTCGTGGGGATTGCTGCGTACTGTGGGAACTGCATTAGCGAGTCGCGGTTGAGGTCTATAAAATGAAGTAGGAGTGCATATCCCTAAGGCCATGGTAGCGTTGTCTAACCTAGAACAATGAGGCAACTATACGGGACTTATGAGTTGCATGTATAAGGCGATAATGAGAACCGTATTAGCTTGCGGCTATAAAAGGTGGCTGTTCAAGGTAGAAGACATGAACCATCTTCAGAGAGTTGACCATGAATGTCAGACGTCAATCGTTCTCATCAGGTTGTACCAACGCCTAACCAACGAAGAAGTTAGGAGGTGGGTATTCAGTAGTGACTGCGAAGCGGGTTCTTTTGTTCAGTCCTTACGTTTACATGGGCTTAGATGGATAGACCATGTACTGAGGATGTCAACTAATCGTCCACCATACAGTGCATTGTTTACCGATGCTGCGGTCATCTGGCGTGAGATGCGAGACGGACAAATAATGACCTAACGTGGGGAACCGAAGTCTTTTCTCAAGATGTTGGTCACTGTTAGTTGGATTCGTCTCCCGGGCAGGGGCCCTCGCGACTCACGGGGTTATTGGCTGGAGACGTTAGGTGAGATAGCGGCTAATCGGGTTCATTAACCTGAGCGTTGTCGTTGACTGTTCGAATCGTCTGTGGTGTGATTGCACCTGATGATACGTGACAGTGAAGGGCGTAAGGAGTTTGTCTTGTTAATGACGTCTTACTTTCGCTTCTAAATTGGTTGTTTGTTTGGAAGGTGTAGGCACCTTAATGTTGAATGTTGGAATATGAACATACCTATTTTTAGTGGTTAAGTTTTCCCCTGTTCCCTTCTGTTCTTTCCTTCTTAACCAGAGCTCTTCTTTTTTCTTCCTGAGTGTATGGTGGTTAAGCATCAGTAAAAACCACTGATTTATTGTCGTGTATGTTGATGAAGAAGAAGAGGAGGATGATAGTCAACATGGTTACACAGGCGATTTTGCTTAACATATTAATGAAGTGTTTGAATGTTTAACGACCATCTCGAAAAACAAAACAACACCAATATTAAACTCTATAAAGTAAGCTAGTTTCTGGTTGGCTATAGTCACAGTAAACATGAGCAGCTTAACATTTTTCAGCAGTTGCGCAGCATAAACCACGGATTGTTTCAAATTTTAAAGTTCGGTTAAATCACGAAATGGTCTCCACTGTGTTACACATAATGTTCCACATATGACTTTCATCCATGTTTGTTAGCCATATGCAACAGACCGCGGCAATGACACATGACACTATTACGAAGTGTATCCTCTAGATGAAGTCACTTTTATGTTCACTACAAGAGACACCGTTATGACTAATATAACATCGTAATGAACTAATTGACCATCTCAGAACACTTGAGTTTGAAATGTACCGGGCAAGCCATAGTTTCATCAGTCTCACTCTGCTAACATGCATGTCAACGGATACAGGTTAGTGATTCGTCGCCACAGCTATGAATCCAAACATACATTCTGGGTCGAGTTCATCATGTGTAACGCATATTCACTCTGTCTACGTCTAAGCCTATAGGATGAGTCCCGTTAACGGTTTCACAGGGGACGATAAAGCAAAGAAAATATGTGTACGTTTAGCCCGTAGGAAAGCACTATCCGCTCATTTCAGTTTGTTTGGTATGGCTAAACTAAAGCAATGTCCACAAACAGCTACAGGCCAGGGATCTGAATGAAGGTGGGGCAGTGTTAGTTGCGACAATTATTCAGAACAGTCCTTGAAAAGAGACTGTTCAGCCCCGCTTGGTCAGTTGTGCGGTTGTTTGCTAATACACCCAGATGATCAACTCTCGTTCAGAGTAGTGTTAAAGGTTGTTGAACAAGGATTGTACTGCTGTTGTGACCGCAAAATATGCTTGGTCTGGAAGGTTGTTTATTGCACAAAACAAAGAACAGCAGACAAGCACACTCGTTTGCATGGCCGACGTGTATCCGCACATGTTGAGCAACGATGCATTGTCTTCCGCCTTGATGATACGTTCCGCACAGTCCATACACACGGTTCCAATAGTCGCCTCTGTTTCTTCGTCATCCTAGCATTGAGACCTGCCCTGTAGTTCCAGAATATACGCACTACACTACTCACAAACGGAGCTGCATGCTGTACAACACTGACTTCACAGTGAGCAGAAATCAGAGCCACATGACTTCAGTCACTTATGAGATTGATTGTCACAATTATTGTAAGTGTACTCATGCTTAAAAAAGACAAA
Source organism: Paragonimus skrjabini miyazakii (assembly GCA_014338405.1). Taxonomy (NCBI): domain Eukaryota; kingdom Metazoa; phylum Platyhelminthes; class Trematoda; order Plagiorchiida; family Troglotrematidae; genus Paragonimus; species Paragonimus skrjabini miyazakii. The sequence goes on along the minus strand of JTDE01021512.1, from coordinate 13,235 downwards.
TGAATGGTTTCCTGGATCCATTTCAAAGATGCACTCAGTGAATGATGCGGCATGCACTTCCTTCCATATCATAGCTTTGATCATCTAAATGGAGCAGCACGAAAACATGAATGATGGACTATATGACAGTCACATGACGCCCCTATTTGGAGCGTGTCGTCGATATTACTGTAACCCCCAATAAAATAGAGACGGAAATTGTCGATTTGCAGGACAGAATGATATGAGCTACTTCTTGTTAAACGGGTTCCGTACAACAAAATGACCGCTGAAAATAACTTTTCAGATCCTGCGGCTTTGTTTTAACGGTGTTTTATTGCATATAATCTGTTGACGAATTGTTTTTAAACAATGTGTTCAGTGCAACAAAATTAATTCAAGTATTTTATCACACCTGCGTTTGATTAAATAGGTTTATTTTGATACAGGATAATGCTGATAGAAAATATGGTGTGCATAGAAAATGGTTTCATATGAATGTTCACAAGGTCAACAGCATGGCGACGTTTCGGTTATCACAGGTAACTTTTTGACAAGACAACCTCCCTATCAAGTGATCACCCGAGTACGACGTGATAGTAGAGAACTAATTCGATCATGCTACTGTAGTTGGCTGTTTATCAGGTAATCACCGATTCTAGACAATGTCCTTCGCCCATACGCGTGTGTGTTTGTTTATGAGGCCGCCTGCGGCATTGACAGGAATAGCCAACGTTACACGATACCTTCCGCTTTCACTAGGTTCATTCCGTATTGTCCTGTAATGTTTAGACGTGTGTGTGGTCAAGCCTATTCAAACAGAGGAGAGGGTGGTACCATCACTGCGGTTATCGCAGGCAGGTTTTTGTCAATCTAGCATCCGTTCGATGTAAAACTTGAGACCTTGTTGCAGAACCCAGACATTGTCAAAATCAATTTTATGATGTACAGCCAATGCATATAATGTTATGGCCGGGTTACGTTCCAGTTTTCTCAAACACAATGCGTCTCTTGGTAGAAAACGTGTCTTCTATGTACCGCAATTCTAACCCGAACTGCCTGGATAACGTATTCATCCGGTCATTGTATGTAGTTTACGTTACAGATACAACTGGTACAATCGTGTGGGTTAATTGAGTCTTTCCTCCTCGTCAGGTGGCATTGTAAGGTGTTATGAAGGCGAAAGAATGTACTGACCTTGCAGTCCGTTAGAATTTTTCTGACTGCCTCAATACCTCAGACGGCTTCATAAACAAACACACACGCGTATGGGCGAAGGACATTGTCTAGAATCGGCGATTACCTGATAAACAGCCAACCACAGTAGCAAGATCGAATTAATTCTCTACTATCACGTCGTACTCGGGTGATCACTTGATAGGCAGGTTGTCTTGACAAAAAGTTGCCCGTAATAACCGAAAAGTCGGGAATATTTTTCCCAACACCGCTGTGTTATTGGTCTTTTGAACAGTCTAATTATTAACACATGACATGTAACATGCTTAACTTCATCAGACTCAATTCTGTTTTGAATGTGCTAAAAATGTTTTCATGATTTCATCAACAACTCTTCGACCACATCTCGTGCAGCCTAAAGGAGGGATAACCTATCGAAACAATGGTAACCTAGTGTATAAAGTGAACTTCACTCACCCTTGCTAGCAGTCCTTGCTCTCAGACAAACTGTCCAACTAATTTCCTTCGAGAATAATCGATACACTTGGGATTCGCTTTTGTTAGAGCTCGGCGACGGTGCGTGCCCCTGCTACGAACGGAAGTTGGACTCCGACCATGTCTTCATGATGCAATCGTGTTGACTACTATTCTATTAGCCTCACTAAAATATCAAAACGCTCGGTTACATTCATTTTCAACCAGTTTTTTGGTAGTCAAAGTACCATGGGAGAAAATGAATTGATCGTCTTTCAATCGATGACCTACAATTAAAACTTCTTATCAAGTTGAACGTGAACCTGTGATGAAATGCGACCGGTGTTTACTTCATATAAACCACATCCTTTACTATTCACTATTAATAAAATCTCTGATAACAAGTCTAATGGAATTCAGAAGAAACTCACATACTGAGGAAAGCTGAAAAAGCTTATATACATCCGAATTCTCATTGGACGGTTTGGAAATAAAACAGAAACCGGTGGATATTTTGGGTTCTAGGGTTTCAGTAAAAGCAAGGTTGTGAATTTTAAAATACCAAGAAAAAAAGAACTGAAGAAAATCTTCAAAGTCAACCTCTCAAACATACATACATACAACTTCAGCACGCAGTAAACGACAGCGTGCTAACAACAGGGAGAAGTTGAGTGTACTTTCACACTACATCAGTTATTCTGATTACCAGGCTGTCTGACGTCTCAGTTTGAAGTTCTGAATGTGTGCGCCAAATCTGTCTGAATTCCCCTACCGCTATAACAGATTCTGGTAGAATCTTCCAGACTGGATACATGCTGATGCTTTAAATGTAGTTCCCGCAAGTCGGACGGCCAATTTACTGCCGGAGACTCAGCATGTTTCCCCTGGGATGGCTGTTTGTATTGAACAAAAGCATCCTTTAGATAAGACCTAAGTGGGAAAAATCAGAATTTTGGTTGGATTCGAACCAGCGCCAGAAATAACATGCCCAAACGCAGCAAGCGCTCTACCAGCTGAGCTACGAAGCCACGCCTGGAGCTCAGAAATTTTACACTTGGACTCAGTTATCTGCGCGGCCTTCTGTGTTATATTAGACCCACCAACTGATCAAGTGGACTGACTGCCCAAGCAGGATTTCCCGAACAGTTCAAGCTGGAATACACCGACGTCATTGCTGAGCACTGAAATTGTAGTGCATATAAGTAGTATGGCAGAGTTTGCAACTTAGATTAAGAATCCTACACAGTAAAACTAAATATTTTTGAGTGGCAGCGACTTGAGAGCCTCTCCACTTTAAGCAGTCTACTTGAAGAAAGTAGTAAACAAGATGTCGCAATTCGCTTTGCGGAATTTCGTCGTACTTTCTCAATAAAACCTTGTCTATCATGATATAAACAAAAACTTGGTTTTTTTGCTTCAAATGAATACGTTATCGAGCTGAATATTAACGGTGAAAATGAGCAAAACGCTTCAACTAGCCATATGCTTTATTCAGTCAGCGAACTTTCCACTTGGCCTTTCATACATAACCGAGAGTCAGACTAAGGTACAATGAAATTGTCGTTCCATGTTTTGTTTCGCTACCCAAATGAAACTCAGTGCCAGCAAAATGACGGCGCTATATGAACCTACACCTAGCAGTACTAAACGAGAACCTGTCATTCGCAGTTGAGTGGACTGAAATGGTCAAGTCACCCTACATCTCCTCTGTCTCTACTACATTCTCCACTATGCGCCCAATTTCAGTATCACAAATATACAGTGGTAACGGTCTTAAAAAAAAAACTGTGATTTCCAACATGAATTTAAAAAAAGTGGTGATTTTAGTATGGAACCCTATGACATAATGCTAGTCACACACTAATAGCAAAAAAATGCTGTGTTGATTTTACATTGTATTGGCTTTGTTGTAAGTAGTGTATTCAACTGAAGACTTTCAAAAAAATCCAGAAAGAGATCAACCGTTTTTATCTAACCATAGGTAAAATGGGAATGCACAAAAATCCTTCTCGGGATCCGTACTGATAATCGGGCAAAATAAATAAGTAAATGCTCTTGATGCTAGTCATCAATCAAGCTCGGCATTATCCACAAGACAACCGACAATACTGCTGTCAGTCTGTAGTTTGCGAGCTTGTCACTATCACCTTCTTAAAAGACGGGTACCTTTTAGGCTTTAGAAAGCTTGCTCTTACGTAGAAATCGATTAACAAACTCACATAGAGGTCTCGACTTCTCGACACATTTTTTTATCACGGGAGGGAAATGAGAACAGGACCTGAAAGCCAACTGTTGCACAGCGTTGGCAGCTGTTAGAAAACCACGTGTAATATGAACGTAAATATTCTGAAGAGACTTACACTGTTTGTACTGGATGTGTAATACTGGTAGCGAACCCAACAGCTGATTAATGAGAACGCCGGTAGTGTCCACATAACTGTTCAAATGATCGGAATGATCCCTGTAATTACTGTCTCGCTGTGTTCAATTACAAAACTTTTAGCAGATAAATTAAAATCTCTAAGAGTCAAGCGGTTGTTAAAAGTGGTAATGGTGTACGGTAAAGATATACGTAAGAAGCATTAATGAACAGTACACATTCGAACTTCTAGCATTTGAGATATTTCCTTATTCGTTGACTTGTTGTCTAAAGAACGGAATTAGTTGGCGCATTGCTTTTTATAGACAACTGAACTCAATACTCATTTGAGAAAACCATTAAATTCTCAACTGGTATGGAAAACGTTTTGCCGTGCAGACGATAACTTAAGTTTAGGTGGGGTGTTAGCTAAACTTCTATAACAACATTACATAGCATTGATAAATGATACTGGAAGAGGTAGTCACTTGGGATTATAATAAGTGCCAAGTGGCCGCAAGTATTTGTTGCCAATCATTCACATCAAACGGCTGTTTTAAAAACATTCGGCCTCTGTTTTTTCCATGTCAATCTCAATCACTCTCAATGAAGTCGCTTGTAGATTCAATGAAAGATGAAATAACCTGGCTTTTGGTGAACAACTGTAGTGAAAAAGCATCCAATAAAGCGCAGTCTTTAGTGTCCGACCCGTTGGTTGCCATGCCACGAGCGCGCTCGCGTTTATGAATCAGAATTTCGATCCAAAACAACCCCAGTTTTCGCTCACATGTTGTGTGCACTTCTGACCGGTTTACTTGTGTGACCGACGCTTTCTGATAGGGTTTTTCCGCCGGCCAATCCTCGTCCCTTGGTCCGATCTCGTTGAGTAATGGCTCGTCCGGTCTCCCGTGTCGTCCGCAATCCGATTGCTATGGGCTTTTTGACGTACCTCGCCGCCTCGATGAGGTATTCCGCCAAAAGTTGTAATACTCGCACCTCCGGTTTAGTAGTTCACTCTACTATGTTTTGTTATTAACCCACAATAAGTTGGAAGGCGTTATAATGTACTACTACACATGTTCTCAATATAACACCTCGTCACACCAATTAGGTAAACCTACAATGCAATTGAAAATGAAGTGCTCAGCCGGACTTGTAGGCTACCATTGCCTTTTCTAAAAAGAGCAACCTACTGGCGTCAACCCACACTGTGTTTATTAATTTATGTGTAACTGCAGTGAAAGTTACTTCGACAGAACCGAAAGGTGCCCAAAATTCAGGAGGAAGGAAAATCTGCTGAAAAGCACAGCTTATTTTCTTCATTTTAAAGTCACACAAACGTTCCTCTTCGTCTATCTCCGGATACATAATGACCGCTGGCCAGCGGTTCAATATCATATTAGCATTCGAGATCATGAAGCATTACACTAACCCACTTTCTCTACCCTTCACTGAAGTGGTCACCATTTGCCCTCTCAAGCCAGTGTTGTGTACAAGGAAACGTATACGTATGTATCAGACTACCTTCGGCCTAATAGGTTAGCATTGTGTTTTCCGCCCTACTTTTGCTTTATTTATCTACCGCACCTTATAAGTCTCACACATAACTTTGGTTAGTTTTGTTTGGTACTGAAAAGGCATTGCGAAATGCCAACATACACCATGTCCATTTCCACACTGTTGTGTCCAAGCCTAACATTACCACTTAAAAGTGGTAAATGCATGCAAACAACCTGATGAGCTGATGCATAAAACTATCAGTCTAAGGTCCTGTGCAAAACACGGGTGAGGTAAGGTTAGATACTTTCGCGATTTATTCCTGATTGTGTTGACAGAAATGTTACAAAACAGTTCACGTTCCACTGATCTAGTAGTTTGTCATATATCATAAAGTTACTTTCATTCATTACGCTTAATGCACAGGGCTTGTTGTTTATCACCAAAATTAGCGCGTAACAGCGTTTCTAAATGGACTCATCAAGACGTAGTAAGATAATCTTCAACAGATTTACCTCTCAATGAAGCCTGTCTTTCAGTTTCGCTTCATTCGTGGTGTTATATTTTAGGTAAAGATGCACCACGTCAAACTAAACATACTTGAACGCTGTGGACAACTTAGTATTGCCAGCTGCCTAATTATTAATTATCTAACACCTCAATTATTTTGAACCATGCGCCTTTTCATGGCGAAAATATAACGGATTACAACTCAGTATGGTGTTTAATTAATAAGGGTCGGAAGTCTAATAGTTGGTAACAAATATTCCGAACTCAGGATCGGGCTGATTTTCTGTTCCTTTTCAGCTTTTCACTGGCTACTTGTGTTTTAGTGTTTCTGATGGTTCAACCTGAAACGTAATGAAGACTTCCATTGAACTTCTTAAACAATCATAGTAGTGATATCACTACCGGATCCGCGGTGTCATCGGTTAACTTTTGAGACGATGACTATTTTCTAGTAAATGGGATGCACAAGGATATTGACCAAAACGCTTAATCGATTACGTTTTCAGATGCTTAAAATCTCCTAAAGTTGGAGACCTAGTAGATGCCTTGTTGATATTGGTCAGTAGTAGACGCGGGCAAAAATGCATGCAGGATAAACCCACACCACAGCAGTGTTTAAGAGCTAGGTTGGACGATTCCGTTGACAAAATTTGCTGGTAAGATTGAAGTGTTTCTTCTCATTGACCTCGAGAGCGTTTTATTTGGTATCCGAGATGCTCACTGGTCGTCTGACAAATAAAATACTAAACTAATTCCAAAATCACCCGTTCCCTGGACCTCACAGTTGAAGTAAGAATAGCCTTCTTTCATAGTGTCACTTTTCATCGAAAAACCGTGAAGCCCAGGTATAAGAATGATGGACAAGAAACTATGGTAGCAATAATTATGTTGGAGCAAATAGAACCAAATCATATGGCCATAGTGGGTCCATGAATTCATTCTTGTCGAGTGCATGTAGCGATTAAGCATCTGGGAATATAATCGGTTTTTCCTGACTTAAATAGTTGTCCAAGCCAGGTGAATTAATAATTGTCGTCTACATGTGTAATTACTTGCTGTGACATTTATGAATCCATCGAAGCACACTACTCGTTTTCCGACTCATTTGGCTTCAGTATTGTTGGCAATAGTCGCAATATATGAGCGCAATAAATTTCACTCAGTGCCTGAGACCACATTGATGGCAGTGAATGTCAACTGAGCGTAGTTCGCTCACAAGATTTTGTCCAGAGTTGGCTAAGTGACTTTAGCAGCTAAAATTACCTGTAGCTTTTCTTTATATTAGGATAACATTTAGTTTTCTAGCATATTTAAAGTTACGGACGGATCTTATGCATCGTGTATGCATGAAAAAAGTGCACACTTATTGTTTTTTATCAAGGCGTTCTGTATGGTAAGTTGTGAATAACTTAAAGCGTGTGAAATAAGCGCTACTTTTTAGTCTTTCTTCACAAAATACACGGTCCCTTGACATATCCAGTGAATTTCCTAAACGTAGTACTATGGACCATATAATTTGAGGTCATTTATGAGATAATTTTTGGCCACTTGATTTACTTATCTACCGCTGGCATTCATCGCAAGAACACGACATAATCCTATATACAGCCTAGAAAGAACCTTATTTGGAAGTTTCACAGTAGTAAGTTGAAGAGAAAGTCATTCTACACGGGTCTTGATAAATGCGGTAATTTGGTGTGAATCATTTCGAGTTCAACATGCCTGACTCTATGGTTAGTTCAGTTGGTTGTGCTCAACAGCCTACATTCTAATCGTGAGGTTCAACTTCGGTAGTTCAAAGGGCCCATAGGCTATAACAGTTTCCATTCTGTTTTGGCTGAAGAATGTTACGTTTGA